>JAODAL010012027.1:0-97210 GCA_025379985.1 Phyllomedusa bahiana | reverse complement strand
TTTTAAAAACAGGTGCCTAGCACTTTACCTGTGATGATAGGGGGGGAAAATATCAAAATTTTGGCATTTAGGTGAAAAAACACTTTTTTGAGAAACATTTCCTAGACTTTACCTTTGTATGATTGTTGCGGGAATAAATGGAATATATTTATTTATTGTTGAATGCATTCATCCATAAAAACAGGGGTCTATGCAAATTTCATGTGTGTATTACTTTAATAACCCTTAAGACCCGGGTCTTATGAGATGTCCCAGGGTCCTAAGGGGCTGTGGGGCGGGATCGGTCCGTGATCGCCAATAGCCACTGGGTGTTAGCGCTATCAAGCTAAACCCGGCAGTTTAACCCCTTAGACCCCGGGGGCAAAGATGGCCGGGCATCAAAATGAATGAAAAACTGTGCCGGGAGTTCTTCACGGCGATTGGAGTCCCCAACAGTGTGTGGGGAGATTTTATGCAGGGCTGGGGAAAAACCTTGTAAGCCCTCCATCGCGCTTTTTGGGTTTCCCCCCTTTCCCGCCCAGGCGGAAGGGGGGAACCCCTCTTGGACCCTAATGATTGTCTGTGAAATGTTTAGGCTGTATTCACAATCCGCCCTTAGGGGTAAGCGCCATAGGGGTAAAATGAAAAAGTAAAAAAAAATAAAGTTTTAAGTACAAAAAAAAAAGTAAATAGTTTAAAATACCCCCTTTCCCCATTTTAAAAAATATATTTATTCCCCCAAATAAAAAAAAAAAAAATAAAAATTCCTATATTTGGTGTCGTCCGAAAAAGTCCGATCTATAAAAAAAAACATCATTTATTCCATGGCTAAACGCCTAGAAAAAAAAAAATTCAAATCCCAAATTGCTTTTTTGGTCATTTCTTGCAAAAAAATTTGAAGAAAAATTATCAAAAAAGGCATCATTCCCAAACTGTTATAAAAAAAGTCGCTTTAGGCCGAAACAATCCCCCCTCACGGTTCTTTAGAGTTAGTAAAAAGAATTATTGGTCGACAAAATGGGCCCGGGGGCAAATTTCAAAAGTAAAAAAATTTAGGAATTACAAACCTACTAATTGTTTTGCGGGACATATCACTTTAGAAACAATAACCATATTTTTACCGAAGATTGAACGCCTAAAAAAAAAAACCCGAAAATAAAAAAGTACTTTTTTTTTTTTTCACAATTTTCCTATTAAAATTTTTTTTGCCGTTCCCAGTATTTTATGGTAATAGAAAAATCTTTTGAAAGTACATCTTGTCCGCAAAATAAAACCCCTCATAGATCTATGTAGGGGGAAAAGAAAAAGTTTGTTTGGGAGATGCGGGAATGAAAAATTAAGTTCAAAAAAAAATTGCAAGGTCCTAAAGGGTTAAGATTTAGGGCGAAATTATGAAGCTCCCCACGTCGGGCGCAATTTTTCGAGCGCTCAACGTGAAACTACACCATGTATGTCTCGCCGGGGAGGTGCCTCTTACATGGGGATAAAGTCCACCGCGCCTCGCCATGTGGGGGCGCAGTGAAAAAATTAGTGCAGAAGGGACTGCGCCTAAGTTTTTCCCGAACAAGACATGGAAAATGAGCAAAAAATCTTTAAAACTGCCGTGGGGCATGGTAGAATAAAAAAAAAGCGTTTTATTCTGTAAAAATTATCAGAAAAAAAAAAAACCTTCTAAAAAAAAAAAAAATAAAAATCATTTCCAAAACAAGAACGGTGCAAAACAGGGAATTTTGGGTATTGGGAATTGCCGGGAAATACAGTAATTCAAATTCTGTAAGCTCTTTCATGACGGGGGAAACCACCAATCAGAATAGGACGACAGTGACCCTTAAAACCCATGGAGAAGATTGACCAATCAAATTCAAAGGCGGGGGGGAGTTCAAAATACAGTAAAAAAAAAACAGAAAAGAGCTATTGGGGTTTAAGTAGCGGGGGGTTTGGCCCAAACAAATAGGAGCGACAAAACCCTTCAACCCATGGGAATATGACCCAAACAAATTCAAAGGCGGGACAGTTCAAATACATAAAAATGCAAAAAAAAAGTGATTGGTTAGCTAGCGGGGGCTTGCTTTTCCCGGGCCCAAACAAGCGCAAGCTACTTTCTTATTGAGTTATGGACAAAGGGGGACTGAAATCTCAGGCCTGGGGGTGCAGTTTATAATAATCGTTTTTTATTAAATGTAAATCTTCTCTGTAAAAGAGCTTTAAAAACCCCTTCTATAAAAAACAGAAATAAAACCCTAACAACGCATTTGTTGCCCTCACCCGGCGCAAATCAGGGAATTGGGGTTTAGAAAATTTCCGGGGAAAAACATAATTTAAAATTTTGTAAGCGTTCTCTTCTTCAGCAAAACCAGCCAATCAAATAGGGCGCGTGAACCATTATAAATATGGATAGTATTGACCAAAACACATGAAAGGCGGGACAGTTTTAAAATAAAAAAAGCAGAAAAAAGCTGATTGGTTGATGCGGGGGCTTGGCTATATTTGGGCCCAAACAGGGCAGATACTTTTTCCTTGTATCTAGGCCAATCGGGGGGAATAAACCGGCGCTCCGCCCTCGGGATGGGGTTGATTAAAAAAATGTTTTATGGGGTAAAAAATTTTCTAAAAAGACTGAAACCTTCTAAAACATAAAATCAAACAAATCCCCAAAAACGCTTTGTCGCCCGGGCCGGGGCACATCAAGGGAAATTTCAAAAAGGGAATTGCCGGGGAAAAAATAATTCAAATTGTTTAAGTCTTCTCATTTGGGCGGCAAAACCACCATCAGAATAACGACTTGACCCCTTGAAAATATGGAGAACTATTACCAAAACATGAAAAGGAGGGGCAGTTCAAAAAACAGTAAAAAAACAGAAAAAAGGGTGATTGGTTTGGCCCCGGGGGCGATATGAATCCACCAATCATATGTAGTGCGTTATTTTGGTGGAGAAAAAGGGGGGCCCCCAAAAGTTTTTATTTCTATGGGGGAAAAATTTTTTAGTCTATGATTTGGTTGGGGGGAAAGAGGCTCGTCCCTTAGCCAATCAGGGGTGAGCTACCTTCTCTAAGTTCATGGGGAAAAGAAAAAGCAGAGCGAGCCTTTTGTGTTTTGGTAAGTAAAAAAAGGCCGGTTATTTTGGGCCCAAAGGGGGGAGCCGGGCTTTAAGGTTTTCTAATGCAATCTATAAAAAAACTTCATGGCAGAAAACAAATGATAACGCTCATTAAATTGATGATGTGATGTAAATGATCGATAATATGGAGGGAAAGAAAATAAAGAAATAAAAAGATTCAATAAATTCATTTTATTTCTTTATTTTTGTACCAATGATCAAAATATGGGTTTAACGAAAATAAAGAAATAAATAAATTTTTTTTGTATTATTTTTTATTTGTTTATTTTTGTTACCCCCCTATTTTCTGTTATATAACATCGGCACAACTTGTGAGTTTTCATTTTTTTTTTGGCCATGTCAGTTTTATTATAGATTGCATTTTGAAAACCCATAAGAGCTTCGGCTTGCTCTCCCATTGGGCCCAAAAAAGGTTCTTTTAATTTAGCCAATACAAAAAAGGCTCGCTCTGCATTTCTTTTTTCCCCTGAACTCTATGAGATAAGTAGCCACAAAGCTGATTTGGGTAACAGGACGAGCCCCTCTTCCCTCCAAAAAAAAAAAAAAAAACCCCCCCCCCGGGGTTTTTTTTTTAAAAAAAAAAACCCCCCCAAAAACCCCGGGGGGGGAAGAAAAAAAAAAAAAAAAATTTTTTTTTCCCCTTTGGGGGGGGGGGGTTTTTTTAAAAGGGGTTTTCCTTTTCCCAATTTCTAGGGGGGGGGGGGGTTTTTGGGGTTCCCCCCCCCCCGGGGGGCCCCGGGGGTTGGGGGGTTTTTTTTTTTTGGGGGGCCTTTTTTTAAAAAAAAAAAATTTTTCCCCCTTTGGTTGCCCCGGGGAAAAAAAAAAAAACCCCGAAAAAAAAAAAAAATTTTTTTTTTTTTTCGCCCCCCCCCCGGGGCCCTTTTTTTTTTAAAAATTTTTTTTTTTTCCCCCCCCCCCTTTTTAGGGTTTTCCCCCCCAAAATTTCAAAAAAATTTTTTTGGGCCTTAAAAATTTTTTTCCCCCCCCCCGGGGGGGGGGGAAAATTGGGCCAAAAAGGGCCGGGAAATTTTTTTTAAAAGGGGGTTTCCCCCCCCCGGGGGGGGGGGGGAAAAAAAAAGGGAAAAAACCCCCCTTTTTTCCAAAAAAGGGAAAAAGGGGGGGGGGGGGGTTTTCGCCGGGGGTTTCCCCGGGGGGCCCCACCCCCCCGGGGGGGGGCCCCGGCCCCGGGGCCCCCCGGGCCCCGGGGTCCCCTAAAAAAACCCCCCCTTTTTGGGGGCCCCCCCGGGGGGGCCCCGGGGGGGCCCCCCCCCCGGGGGGAAAAACCCCCCAAAAAAAAATAAATTCCCAAAAAAACCCCTTTTTTTTCCCCCCTTTTCCCGGCCCCCCCCCCCTTTCCCAAAAACCCCCTTTTTCCCTTTTTTTAAAACCCTTTTTTTTCCTTTTTCCCCCCCCCTTTTTTTCCCCCCCCCCTTTCCCCCCTTAAACAATTTTCCCCTTTTTCCCCTTATTCCCCTTTGGTTTCCAACGCAAGCAAGTCACATTTTAAAGGGGTAGCGAACCCCCGGTGGGAATTTCCCCCCGCAGCAATCCCCCCCGCTTTGGGGGCCGGGTCTGGTTTAAAACCCGGGTTTTTCCCCTTAGACCCCGGGTTTCCCCGGGGTGGGGTTACCCATCGCTTTTCGGTGCTCAGTGGGTCCAAAAACCCCGGGGCTGTTTCATTCCCATAAAAAGTTTAAAAACTTTTTAAAGGGGGCCCTTTTTATCGGGGCCCCTTCTTCTACACTCAAAATAGACCACTACATTGATTGGTTGGGTTCCCTAACTGCTGCCCGGGCTCAAAAACCAAAACACTCTTTTTTTGCCTTTTCTACTGGATTTTTAACGTCCCACTTTTCAAGTGATTGGGCAATACACTCCCTTTTATTTTTAAATTTCACTTTTTTTTCCCCCCCCCCTAAAAACCCAAAAATTTTTTTTTTCCCCCCCCCCAACAAAAAAAAACCCCCCCCCCCCCCCCCCCCCCCACCCCCTGAATTTTAATTTCTGAAATTTTCCGGGAATTTCAAATTCCCCCAAACCGTGTTGCCCGGTCTCGGCACAAACCGGATTGTTTGTGATTTTATTTCTGTATGTTTATAGAAGGTTTGAGCTCTTTTACAGAGACTGTTTTACACTTAACCCCTTAATGACCTTGGGCGTATGAGTACGTCCCAGGGCCGCTAAGGGGCTTTGCAGGGGGATCGCGCCGCGACCCCCCCGCACAGCCGCCTGGTGTTAGCGGCAAATCGCCGCTAACACCCAGCAGTAACAGCGCCGGCGGGCGCTCCGCCCGCTGCGCTGTTTAAACCCATCAGACACCGCGGCAAGATGGCCGCGGCGTCTGAATGAACGCCGCTCAGTGCCGCGCACCGATCGTTGCGGTGATCGGCATCAGCGCAACTATGCTGCGCTGATCCGATGACCGGGCATGGTGGTGGGGAGCCCTGTGAAGGCTCCTGTCACTTACTTTGGTCGGTTTGCCCCACTTCCGTCTGCAGACAGGAAGTGGGAAACCGCCATCTTTGTACACCCTAATGCATTGCCTATGCAATGCATTAGGTAGTATTAACAATCGCGCCACCTAGTGGTCAAGTACCGTAGGTGGCCTCAATGTTACAGTAAAAAAAATAAATAAATAAAGTTTTAAAGTACAAAAAAAAAAGGATTAAAAGTTCAAATCACCCCCCCTTTCTCCATTTTACAAATAAAATCATTAAAATAATAAAAAAGTTACACATATTTGGTATCGCCGAGTCCTAAAAAGTCCGATCTATAAAAATATAACATCATTTATCCCGTACTCTGAACACCGTAGAAGAAAAAAAATTCCAATCGCCAAAATTGCGTTTTTTGGTCATTTTGCGTCACTCAAAAAATGGAATAAAAATGATCAAAAAAGTCACATGCATTTCAAACTGCTAGCGATTAAAAAGTACACTTCAGCCCGCAAAAAATGCCCCCTCACTGACGTCCATAGGTGTTAGTACAAAAAAGTTATTGGTCGCACAAAATGGCGCCGTGGCGCAAACTTCAAAAGTAGAAAATGTTTGGAATTTTTTTATGGAACCAAAACATAACGGAAACCCTACATGTTTGGTATTGCCGGATGCATACAACCTGTAGAATACAGCTAACACATTATATTTACCGAAGATTGAACGCTGTAAAAGTAAAACCCCCGCAAACATGGCGAAAATAAAAAATTTTTCACAATTTGTCCCACTTGGAATTTTTTTGCGGTTTCCCATATATTCTATAGTATAGTGAATAAACACCATTAGAAAGTACATCTTGTCCTGCAAAATAAAAGCCCTCATGTGTCTATGTAGGTGGAAAAATAAAAAAGTTATGGCTTTCAGAAGGCGAGGAGGGAAAAACAAACGTGTCACCCCCCAAAAAAACGCCGGGTCCTTAAGGGGTTAAAGGGGATTTTCCTAGACCAAAGATTCTTACATCTGTACATAGCACAGGCAGAATGTCAACAAATCATGCTGAGTCATGAAGCTGCAGGGGAGAGAGGGTGGGGGCCAGTGAGGAATCCAAGGGAGCATCTCAAAACTTAAGTGAAATAATAAACAGTACAAGAGTGGATTCTCAATACAGCAAGACACAGCCTCAGAGTGCACTGTCTGGAGGAGCCTTATCTGCTTTGAAGCTAATGTTAACAATTCATGGAGCTGAAAGAGAGAGAGACGCACACAGCCAGAGCACAAAGCTGCTTAAGGGTTCCTGTGACATGTTCACTCAAATTATCAAACTATAACTTGTGGCTTCTGTGTACAAAAGACAACAGCTTTTTTACACAGCAGCTTGAAAGCTTCTTCATGTTCTCTGTCATAAGATAAAGCAGGGATCTAATCACTCTACAACTAGTTTATTCTGTATGCTAAAGAAAACATATTGCTACCCGGTGCCTTAAAAACTTCTACAGCTCAGTCTCATCAGATAAGAAGTGTGATCTGCACAAGCCCGCCCAGCAGACAGCAGCTCTTGTCAGGTCGTATCTAATAGAAGCTTTGAAGTAACCAAGGGCATGTAAGGAAGGCTGTAGCTCTCTCAGACTGCAATTTTTGTAATCACATATATTTAGAAAAGTGATTAAAAACCCATTTTGGATTGGTTGAGCTAGCGGGGGCTTGGCAATCCTGGCCAATCAGAATAGGAGTGACAGGGACCCATAATAACCTATGGAGAAGTATTGATCAATCAAATTCAAAGGCGGGACAGTTCAAAATACAGTAAAAATGCAGAAAAGAGCTGATTGGTTAAGCTTGAGGGGGCTTGGCTATCCCGGCCAATCAGAGCGCAAGCTACTTTCTCCTATTGTGGTCTATGGACAGATCGGGGCACTGAAATCTCAGCGCCGTGAGGCATGGCGTATTAATAAATAAATCGTTCTTCTGCAGCTCAGTCTCATCAGATAAGAAGTGTGATCTGCGCAAGCCCGGCCAGCAGACAGTATTCTTGTCAGACATACATGAGGTGTAGATTTCACGTTCGAGCGCTCGAAAACTTGCGCTCAGACGTGGCGAGCTTCATACATGTCGCCCTAAATCTTAACCCCTTAAGGACCTTGCAATTTTTTTTTTGTTGACACGTTCGTTTTTCATTCCTCGTCTTCCCAGAGCCATAACTTTTTTACTTTTCCACCTACATAGACCTATGAGGGATTTTATTTTGCGGGACAAGATGTACTTTCTAATGGTGTTATTCATATTACCATAGAATATACTGGGAAACGGCAAAAAAATTCCAAGTAGGACAAATTGTGAAATAAAAAACGTACTTTCGCCATGTTTGCGGGTTTTTTGCTTTTATGGCGTTCAATCTTCGGTAAAAATGATGTGTTATCTGTATTCTACATGTTGATATGCATCCAGCAATACCAAACATGTAGGGTTTGTAATTCCTAACATTTTCTACTATTGAAATTTGCGCCGTGGCGCCATTTTGTGCGACCAATAACTTCTTTGTACTAACACCTACGGAACTCAGTGACGGTGCTTTGTTTGCGGCCTAAAGCGTACTTTTTATTGCTCACAGTTTGGAATGCATGCAACTTTTTTGATAATTTTTCTTCAAATTTTTATACGACGTGAAATGACCAAAAAACGCAATTTTGAGATTTGGATTTTTTTTTCTTCTACGACGTTCAGCGCATGGGATAAATGATGTTATATTTTTATAGATCGGACTTTTTCGGACGTGGTGACACCAAATATGGGGAACTTTTTTTTATTATTTAATTGTTTTTATTTGGGGAATAAATATATTTTTTTTAAAATGGGGAACGGAGGTTGATTTGAACTACTAATACTTTTTTTTTTGTACTTTAAAATTTTATTTTTTTTATTTAACATTGAGTACCCCTATGGCGCTTCACCACTTAGGGGTCGCGATTGTGAATACAGCCTAATACATTTCATAGACAATGCATTAGGCTGTACCAAGATGGCGGTTTCCCCACTTCCTGCCTGAGGCTGGAAGTGGGGCAAACGAGAACATGGCAGCGATGGAGGCCTTCACAAGGCTTCCCACTGTCCAGGCATAAGATCCCTGCAGTCACACTGTTGGGGACTCCAATCACCGTGAAGAACATTGTGCGGCACAGTTTTTCAGTCATTTAGATGCCGCGGCCATCTTTGCCACGGTGTCTAAGGGGTTATAACTGCCGGGTGTTAGCTGTGATCAGCCACGAACACCCAGTGGCTATGTGGCCGAGTCACGGACCGATCCCGCCGCACAGCCCCTTAGCGGCCCTGGGATATACTCATACGACCAGGGTCGTTAAGGGGTTAAATTTGCATAGACACCTGTTTCTATGGATGAATGCATTCAACAATAAAATAAATATATATCCAGTTCATTCCGCACCAATCATGCACAGGTAAAGTGCTAGTGAACTGTTTCTAAAAAAAATGTGTTCATTTCATTCTAAACTGCCTATATATCCTGTTCATTCCCCACCTCTAATGCATAGGTTAAGTACTAGGCACCTGTTTAGATGGAATATGTGTTCATTTCACTCTAAACTGCCTATATATCATGTTCATTCCCCACCTATCATGCACAGGTAAAGTGCTAGGCACCTGTTTGTATGGAATATGTGTTCATTTCACTCTAAACTGCCTATATATCATGTTATTTCTCCACCTATCATGCACAGGTAAAGTGCTAGGCACCTGTTTAGGTGGAATATGTGTTCAATTTACTCTAAACTGCCAATATACCATATTCATTCCCCACCTATCACGCACAAGTAAAGTGCTAGCCACTTGTCTCTATGGAATATGTGTTCATTTCGCTCTAAACTGCCTATATATCATGTTTATTCCCCACCTATCATGCACAGGTTAAGTGCTAGGCAGCTGTTTAGGTGGAATATGTGTTAATTTCACTCTAAACTGCCTATATATCCTGTTCATTCCCCACCTATCATGCATAGTGTCAGGAAAACAGCCTAGTCCGCCGGCCCACTCATGGGTCGACGGCCTGACTTGGGGTGTATCGTGACGTTGCGCTGCCCTCTAGGGGTGCACAAGGTCAGACAGATACTGTTCCACTGTTAACCCCTCTCCACACCGGCACAGGGAGACAAACAAGCTGCCACCAGTTCTCTCGTTTGGTTATAAGACCGGTCCGTTACCGACTTCTAACAGGGCCAGGAACCAACCCTGAGGTAGCTATATACTATAGACCGAGTACTAGGCGTGTGAGGCCGATGATCAAGACAGACTAACTCAGATTAAAGTTTATAGATTTAATTAGCCTTCAAGGGCACACTAGACAAATATATGCAAAAGGATAATAATATACAGGTAGGAATCAGAGATGCACATACAAGTATGGGTTACAGACAAAAGGCAGTTAAAATGGGTCAAGTTACCTTTGGTTTGCGGCCCACATGGGGGGTGGATGTTCCTGGAAATGCTCTTAGATACCCCCCTCCATGGATCAACGGTAGAGCCCACACGGGCTCCTGCTTATATCTGTGAGGGGACAGCCCACGTGGCAGCCCCCTACCCGCCCCTACACACCCCTGGGACATTCTATGAACTCCTCCCACTCAGGTCATGCAGTTTCTGATAGAAACATAAAAATGGACCATAACATGGCGGGGCATTGGCACAGAACCGAGCCGGTGGCACCATCAGAACCTGCTGGATCTACTCTACGCACGGGTACCCGACATCCCTATCTTATGGACCATCTGGGTCCAGTTCTGGATATCTCGGTCCCCATGCGCCCCAGAAAACCTGGAGTGGTGGTGGTGTGTGCGGGGGGTTCCATGTTTTGATATGAACTCGCCATGGACCAGATATGAGCGGATCGCCTATAAATCGATATGAAATATCGGAGACGACCCGGCTAGGTCGGATTAATTGAAGTCTCTGAAGCTTGGTAGTTTGAGGCAGCATATGTTTTGGGGCTAATTAATGGAAATGAGGGTTCTTTTGAGGTATCCACATGTCCTGCTGTGCGAACATCCTATGGAGAGAATTTACAATGGGTCTTGGCTGTGCTGATTAACATTTAAATTGAGCTTTCCTGGGACTGGGGCCATCTGTGATCTGACTAGATACGAAATTGGGAATGAAGTCATTTTTTTGAGTGAATTCTTCCTCACACATAGGTAAAGTGCTAGGCACCTGTTTAGGTGGAATATGTGTTCATTTCACTCTATACTGCCTATATATCCTGTTCATTCCCCACCTATCATGCACAGGTCAAGTGCTAGGCACCTGTTTGTATGGAATATGTGTTTATTTCACTCTAAACTGCCTATATATCCTGTTAATTCCCCACCTATCATGCACAGGTCAGGTGCTGGGCACCTGTTTGTATGGAATATGTGCTCATTTCACTCTAAACTGTCTATATATCATGTTCATTTCCCACCTATCATACACAGGTAAAGTGCTAGGCACCTGTTTAGGTGGAATATGTGTTTATTTCACTCTAAACTGCCTATATATCCTGTTTCTTCCCCATCTATCATGCACAGATAAAGTTCTAGGCACCTGTTTCTATGGAATATATGTTCAATTCACTCAAAACTGCCTATATATCATGTTCATTCCCCACCTATCATGCACAGGTAAAGTGCTAGACACCTGTTTAGGTGGAATGTGTTTATTTCACTCTAAACTGCCTATATATCCTGTTAATTCCCCACCTATCATGCACAGGTCAGGTGCTAGGCACATGTTTAGGTGGAATATGCGTTCATTTCACTCTAAACATCCTATATATCCTGTTTCTTCCCCACCTAGCATGCACAGATAAAGTTCTAGGTACCTGTTTCTATGGAATATATGTTCAATTCACTCAAAACTGCCTATATATCGTGTTCAATCCCCACCTATAATGCACAGGTAAAGTGCTGGGCACCTGTTTCTATGGAATATGTGTTTATTTCACTCAAAACTGCCTATATATCATGTTCTTTCCCCACCTATCATGCACAGGTAAAGTGCTAGGCACCTGTTTAGGTGGAATATGTGTTAATTTCACTCTAAACTGCCTATATATCCTGTTCATTGCCCACCTATCATGCACAGGTAAAGTGCCAGGGACCTGTTTATGTGGAATATGTGTTTATTTCACTCTATACTGCCTATATATCCTGTTCATTTCCCACCTATCATGCACAGGTAAAGTGCTAGGCACTTAGTGCTAAGTGCTAGGTAAAGTAATAAGCACTGCACCAACAGGAGAGCACAACCAGAACCAACAGTCCTTGCAGCACACTGCACCCTCAAGACAGAGCAACGAGTACCTGCAGTGCATCACATCACTACAGAAATAGTACTGTGCAGACTATTGTCCCCTTAGCAGAGGGCACACAGAGTTCCTGCAGAGCAATGCATCCCCACAAGAACAGTGGTGTGAGCATTACAACCCAGAAGCAGAGGGCACCCACCATTCTTGCAGAACATCGCATCCCCACAAGAACACTACTCTGCAGGGCATTGCACCCCAGGAGGACAGAGCCCCCAGAACCCACTGTGCCTGCAGAGCATAGACCCATATGAATGCTGCTGTGCATAGCACTGCACCCCAGGAGGACAGGGCCTACAGTCCCTGCAGAGAATATGAAGTCGGTACATTACAGCTAATACTAATGCGCAGCCAGGAAAGCAACTTAGACTAGCTCCTCCCACAAGGCTGGTCACATGGGCATGACGTCATGAAAGGTCCTTGTGCGCACTGGGAGGCAGCATCCACTCAGCAGCTGATGGGGGTGTGGAGGTGAGTTCGCGCTGTTAGCGGGGGGCTCGGGCCTGTGGGATCTTCACACTATGGAAGCTTCCAACTGACCTGCTGCAATTTACCACATAAAACTACATCTCCCAGCATGCCACAGTCCGATATTCACTTCATAGGGATGTGAAGCTCTACAGCAGCTGCAGAGCAGGAGAGTGCTGATGCCCTGAGAGCAGTGTGTGTGCAGGAATTACCCTACACATATCTGTATAATCACCAGGTGCACAAGTCCCGTCTATGAAGGAAGCATTGCTGGAGTCATTTCCTCTCTCTATGTACAAACACATAGGGGCTTGATGAAGAGATGACACCAGTTTTCTAGAGTAGGAGAGTCGCATTGGTTGGGCTTAGCAAAAACTAGAACCATCACTATTATGAAGATGGCGCAGAGGCCGAGGGCTGCTCCAGGTCAACTGTCGCCACGGGCCGAGCGCCGCTCCAGGTCAACTATGGGCCGGGCGCTGCTGCAGGTCAACCGTCGCCACGGGCCGAGCGCCGCTCCAGGTCAACTATGGGCCGGGCGCTGCTGCAGGTCAACCGTCGCCACGGGCCGAGCGCCGCTCCAGGTCAACTATGGGCCGGGCGCTGCTGCAGGTCAACCGTCGCCACGGGCCGAGCGCCGCTCCAGGTCAACCGCCGCTGTGGGCTGAGCGCCGCTCCAGGTCAACTATGGGCCGGGCACTGCTGCAGGTCAATCGTCGCCGTGGGCCGAGGGCTGCTCCAGGTCAACCGCCGCCGTGGGCCGAGCGCCGCTCCAGGTCAACCGCCGCCGTGGGCTGAGCGCCGCTCCAGGTCAACTATGGGCCGGGCACTGCTGCAGGTCAACCGCCGCCGTGGGCCGAGCGCCGCTCCAGGTCAACCGTCGCCGTGGGCCGAGGGGTGCTCCAGGTCAACTTTGGGCCGGGCGCTGCTGCAGGTCAACCGCCGCCACGGGCCGAGCGCCGCTCCAGGTCAGCTACGGGCCGAGCGGAGCTGCAGGTCAACCGCCGCCGTGGGCCGAGCGCCGCTCCAGGTCATCTACGGGCCGAGCGGCGCTCCAGGTCAACCGTCGCCGTGGGCCGAGCGGCGCTCCAGGTCAACCGCCGCCGTGGGCCGAGCGCCGCTCCAGGTCAACCGTGGGCTGAGCGCCGCTCCAGGTCAACCGGGGGCGGAGCGCCGCTCCAGGTCAACCGTCGCCGTGGGCTGAGGGCCGCGCCCGGTCCACCGTCGCCGTGGGCCGAGGGGCGCTCCAGGTCAACTACGGGCCGCGGGCTGAGCGCCGCTGCAGGTCAACCGCCGCCGTGGGCCGAGCGCCAATCCAGGTCATCCGTGGGCTGAGCGCCGCTCCACGTCAACCGTCGCCGCGGGCTGAGCGCCGCTCCAGGTCAACCGTCGCCGCAGGCTGAGCGCCGCTACAGGTCACCCGAGTGGCGCTCCAGGTCAACTACGGGCCGAGCGCTGCTGCAGGTCGCCGTGGGCCGAGTGGCGCTCCAGGTCAACCGTTGCCGTGGGCCAAGCGGCGCTCCAGGTCAACTACGGGCCGAGCGGCGCTTCAGGTCAACAGTCGCCGTGGGCCGAGCGGCGCTCCAGGTCAACTACGGGCCGAGCGGCGCTCCAGGTCAACTACGGGCCGAGCGGCGCTCCAGGTCAACTACGGGCCGAGCGGCGCTCCAGGTCAACTACGGGCCGAGCGGCGCTCCAGGTCAAATTCGGGCCGAGCGCCGCTCCAGGTCACCTACGGGCCGAGGGCTGCTGCAGGTCAACCGCCGCCGTGGGCCGGTCATCTACGGGCCGAGCGCCGCTCCAGGTCAACCGTCGCCGTGGGCCGAGCGCCGCTCCAGGTCAACCGTCGCCGTGGGCCGAGCGCCGCTCCAGGTCAACCGTCGCCGTGGGCCGAGCGCCGCTCCAGGTCAACCGTCGCCGTGGGCCGAGTGCCGCTCCAGGTCAACCGATGCCGTGGGCCGAGCGCCGCTCCAGGTCAACTACGGGCCGAGCGCCGCTCCAGGTCAACCGCCGCCCGGGGCAGAGCGCCGCGACAGGACATCCGTGGGCCGAGCGCCGCTCCAGGTCAACCGTAGCCGTGGGCCGAGCGCCGCTCCAGGTCAACCGTCGCCGTGGGCCGGGCGCCGCTCCAGGTCAACCGTCGCCGTGGGCCGAGCGCCGCTACAGGTCAGCCGAGTGGCGCTCCAGGTCAACCGCCGCCGTGGGCCGAGCGCCGCTCCAGGTCAACTACGGGCCGAGCGCTGCTGCAGGTCGCTGTGGGCCGAGCGGCGCTCCAGGTCAACTACGGGCCGTGCGGCACTCCAGGTCTTCTACGGGCCGAGCGGCGCACCAGGTCATCTACGGGCCGAGCGGCGCTCCAGGTCAACTACGGGCCGAGCGGCGCTTCAGGTCAACCGTCGCCGTGGGCCGAGCGGCGCTCCAGGTCAACCGCTGCCGAGCGCCGCTCCAGGTCAACTAAAAAAGATCAGTGGAGACAGCAGGACGTTCTCACTATAGAGTCTATGGGAGACAGCAGGACGTTCTCACTAGAGACAGCAGGACGTTCTCACTATAGAGTCTATGGGAGACAGCGGGACGTTCTCACTATAGAGTCTATGGGAGACAGCGGGACGTTCTCACTATAGAGTCTATGGGAGACAGCGGGACGTTCTCACTATAGAGTCTATGGGAGACAGCGGGACGTTCTCACTATAGAGTCTATGGGAGACAGCGGGACGTTCTCACTATAGAGTCTATGGGAGACAGCGGGAGGTTCTTACTATAGAGTCTATGGGAGACAGCGGGACGTTCTTACTATAGAGTCTATGGGAGACAGCGGGACGTTCTTACTACAGAGTCTATGGGAGACAGCGGGACGTTCTTACTATAGAGTCTATGGGAGACAGCGGGACGTTCTTACTACCGAGTCTATGGGAGACAGCGGGACGTTCTTACTACCGAGTCTATGGGAGACAGCGGGACGTTCTTACTACAGAGTCTATGGGAGACAGCGGGACGTTCTTACTACAGAGTCTATGGGAGACAGCGGGACGTTCTTACTATAGAGTCTATGGGAGACAGCGGGACGTTCTTACTATAGAGTCTATGGGAGACAGAGGGACGTTCTTACTATAGAGTCTATGGGAGACAGCGGGACGTTCTTACTATAGAGTCTATGGGAGACAGCGGGACGTTCTTACTATAGAGTCTATGGAGACAGCGGGACGTTCTTACTATAGAGAATGGGTGTAAAACACAAGGCCTACAGGGGGACTATATGGGGCATCTACCAGGCTACAGGGGGACTATATGGGGCATCTACCTGGCTACAGGGGGGGCTATATGGGGCATCTACCTAGCTACAGGGGACTATATGCGTCATCTACCTGGCTATATGGGTCATCTACCTGGCTACAGGGGACTATATGGGGCATCTACATGGCTACAGGGGACTATATGGGACATTTACCAGGCTACAGGGGACTATATGGGGCATCTGTCTACATAGAATCTATGGGAGCTTTTTTCAGTAGTTTTTTTTTCCAGCGTTTTTAGAAAATGAAAAATGCTGAAAAAACGGATGTTTTTCTGTGCAGTGGAGACAGAGCCTTAAATTCTGATGGGGCATTGCTCAATCCATCATCCATAAATGGAAGGAGTATGGCACAACTGCTAACCTACAAAGACATGGCCATCCACCTTAACTGACAGCCCACTCAAGGAGAGCACTAATTAAAGAAGCAGCCAAGAGGGCCAGGGTCAGTCTGGAGGAGCTGCAGAGATCCAGAGATGCCTGGGGCTCTGTGAAACAGCATGGTCAGAAAACCCCTTTAAGAGTGTGGCTGGAACAGTTCAAGGAGTATTAATACTTTTTGCAAACTTGCAATTAGGAAAAACAGCTGCTCTGGAAAGTGCAATGAGGCCTGCTTCACACGCTGCAACACATGTAGTCACACGAGCTTGCTGGCGATATGGCCATTTTATTGACAGACCCCTGCATGCACCACATGAAGTTGTGGTTTCTCAGCATGAGGCTGCTGCAGTATATGAACCCAGTCTAATAATTTTCCCATATACTTGGTGGTATTTTATGAGCTAGAAAATGGTTACAAATATTACTTTGGCATCAAGAGGGTTTAATTGTTGGAGAAAATTTGGAAAGATCCCATATTACTAACTGCAATTTTTTATTTGTTCACACGGATATTTATAAATGTTCATTCTAGTTCTTTTAATTGGTGCTGTTTTCAGCTTTGTACCTTCTCTACTTGCTAACTGTTTTTTGGGTGAACAGTAGATCATGAAATGTCCCCGTGCTGAGACTACCAGCAATCGGCTATAATACATGAAGTTTGGGTAATTGGAGGAGAAATAAAGCTTGATCCTTTCCAGGCACCTCCGAAAAGAAGCCTGTCGGGCTTTTTCTTCCAGGAGTAGGTGCACAGAATTAACTCTGTGGTTCCGCAGAGTAATCAAATGACTTGTAAACGATGGAATATTCAAGCACCAAGAAAGCGATAACTTCATTTAATAAAATTTGCATCTTTATTCCACCAGTACAAGATGCCACGGTTTCAGCAGACGCATTTCGTGCACCAGCTCGGATTCTTTGCTACCGGCCATAAACTAATATGCACAGTTAAAAACTAGTGATGCTCCAATCGCAATTTCTTCCGTCAAACATGTGATCTATTACCTTAAACATCCGTCTATGCGCAATTGGAACTCAATCCGGCACCGGCCGTGCACATGATTCTCATGTTCAATTTAGCACTATAAAAAATATAAAACAAGATGTCAGTTGTTATAATCCATTACAAATTCCGAATATAGCATAATAAAGGTTTGTATCCCTTTTACTCCTCTTCCTGAATATTTTTTTACAGCCTTGTACATATGATATGCGCCAGATTGAAATACAACCTCAATTTCAAAAAAGTTGGGACACTAAACAAATTGTGAATAAAAACTGAATGCAATGATGTGGAGGCGCCAACATCTAATATTATATTTAGAATAGAACACAAATCACAGATCAAAAGTTTAAACTGAGAGAATGTATCTTTTTTTTTTTCCAACATGTTTTTATTGAAGAATTTTTAAATGTAAAAAGAAAAAGGCAAACACAAGTCTTAAAACAAGTGAAATAAGTAAAGCCCATCCACCCCATATACAATGAACATTTTAGTCCCAATAAGCTGTGAGCACAGGAACAGAGGTCACGGTGTAATAAAGGTTATAATAGCCAGTTAGAGAGTCTAAGTTGGACCCAGACTCAAGGGTTCATCTGTCAGCGTGACAATCACATTGCGGTAAAAACAATGGCATATAGTCATGGTCCTGTGAGGAAGGAACAATATGGCTGAGTCCCTTACGGGGGCAGAATCAAAAGATAGTAGCCTATTCATTAAGAGCAAGACATATATGGGGGGTATCTTGGGTGTCACCTAGTGACGCAACCAGGTGGAGCAGCCAATTGAAACAATCATGCTGCTATAATTAGGGTCATGGCACCCGTGGCTCAAGTTGGGTGCGGGTACCCGCAGTCAGTTGGTTGCGCCCAAAGGGGATCCCCCCAAGATTTAGCCAGAGAGTTTGAGAGGCGAAAGGGCAGAACCTCACGACGACCCAAACCGGGGAAGGTTGCAGCCCCGGGAGGAGAGGGGGGAGGAGAAGGGGAGGGGGGACGCCTGGCACATCCACAAGAGAATGAGAGATCCATTATCTCTTAAAGTATCGACAACACCACACAAAAGGTAGACTACCAGTCAGGGTCATCTCCTGAGATTTGGTATGCCATGTACCAGGTAGTGAGACTGAAACATTGTCTGAGTTGCAATCGCGTATGAGCTGGGAGTAATTTAATAAAATTTGTCCATAATTGATAGAACTGTTTGCCTTTTTGTTCCTTGTAAAGTGGGTTTCCACCCAGTCCATCCGGAATATATAAGAGAGTTTTTCTAAAAATAGTTTGTGTGTTGGGGGGGATGAGTATATCCAGCAGTGCAATATTGCCTTTCTTGCGGCTGCTGATACGTAGTATAGTAATTTCTTGTGAGGCCCAGAGAGGCTGGGGGATCCTGCGGGGAGGAGGCCAAATATGTACCACTCAGGAGATTCGGGACAAAAGTGAAGCAGTGTGAATTACAAAGGGAACGAATTCGGCCCAAATTTTCGATTGAGGGCATGACCAGGGGCAGTGTGATGGGTCGGATGAGGGGAGGGGCATTTGGGGCAGGTTTTGTGGGGAGAGGTGCCCATCGGGAAACCCCCTATTGGGAGAGACGATCCCTTGTCTATGCAAATGCCCCCCCAGTAGGCAGGATGGGAGATATTTTTTTGCTATTGATATGAGTTTAGGAGTCCCCTGGGAATTCCCGTCTATTGGGGTGTGTCCAAAAGGTCAGGCCTTGTGGCTTAGTATTGTAATAAAAGCAAGGAGCAGAGGGACCATAAAAAATGTGTAATTGGCCCCCCTAGATTGATGAAGGAAATTTTTGGGGAGACAGGGGGGGGATATTCCAGTCCCGTCATTTAGGTGTTTAATGACTTCATTTGTAACTACAGGCTTGTAAATAAAAAGGTTGGGGCCCCGAGGGAGTGAATGCCAATCGGGCCCCGTTGAAGCGGAGAGGTTTCCCCCTGTTTGGGTCTACTAGTTTTTCTATTTCCGATCCCCCCCTCTCCCAGTGAGAAAACTCCCATTGCCCGCCCACTTTAAAAAATAGGGGGTTTCCCAGAAAGGGGAAGGATAAGGAGATCTGGGGTTAAGGCCCGGGTCTGCGCGTCTTAGTCCATACCTTTCCCAAAGGGGTGTTTAAAAAGGGGGTTGGATTTGGGGTGGATGGTAGGTCTGGAATAAAAATGTGTAGGAGACTGACGAGAGATGTCGGGCACTAATTGTTGATTTATTTAAATATTGGTTAAGGAGGTGTTAAGTAGCCAGTCCCCAAGGGCCCCCGAAGCGGGTTTTGCCAAATTTTTTAAGTTGAATTTTGGGAAAGTTGACCCCCCAAATTTTTCTGTTGGAATGGGCTCTCAAAGCCACTTAGGCCGCGGTTGTTCAAGAATCTGAGGAAGCAGGCGTTGATCCTTTTCACGTCTTTGGTTTGAGGTAGATCGGGAGGTTATTGGAGGATAAAAAAGGGTTTGGGGAATAAATCAATTTATTGGGTTTTAGCCCTCCCCCAGGGCGAGAGTTGAGGTTTTTCCAGTTTTTTAACGGGTCTGAGGATCAATAAAGGGTTTCCGATTTTTTTCTGAGTAGAGGAAGCGCTTTTTTGGGTTTTTCCCCCTAGATAAGTCAGGGAGGTACCCGCCACTCAAGGGGGTATTCCCGCCCATGGTGGTGTCGTCTGCCCTTCAATAGGAGGGCTTCAGTTTATGTTCGTTAATTTGAAACCCACAGCACCCATATGTTTGGATATGGGATAAAAGTATGGTAGACATTCAGCGGGGTTTTGAAATTATAATAAAGGTCGTCAGCAAAGGCTGACATTTGCTTTTTGTGAGCCTTTTTAATGCCGAGAATGGAGTCACGGTTTTCCAGGGGGCGAATAAGGGGTCTATTAAAGTTTTAAAAGGGGGTGAGAGAGGACAACCCGGGAGTCCCCTTTTTGAATGAGATGGGGTTTGGAGTTGAGCCCGTTCCCCGTGAGAATGGTGGAGGAGTGAGGGGTTATGTTTTAAAAAGGAAGGAAGGTTTACAAAACCACGGTGGCAAGGGTGGTGTGGGGGGGAAATTTTCCTGATACCGATCGAAAACCCTTTTGGCGTCGAGTCCCGAGCAGGAAGGGGGAGCTGGTCAGGGTCGTGTTGGGCAGCTATTCGGTAATCCACTGTGGGTGTTTTTATCAAGAAACCTAACTGCGAGGGGTAAGAAGGGGCCCCATAACAGATTGCAAAACCCATGGCTATTATTTTTGTTTGAAGTTTGTAGTCTTGTTGAGAAGAGAATGGGCGATAGGGTTGGGTGTGTGGGCTCTCTGTGGGTTTTTGGGAAAAATGGGTTCTGGATTTGAAAGGGGGGTTTATGTGATCTTATATATTTCGTTGACAGTGGCAGTGGAGCAATTATCTCGGGTTCAGGATGTTATAATATTCTGAGGGAGACCGTTGGCCTGGTGTTTTGTGGGGAGGGGGGGCGGGGGAGCGCTGGCGAACCTCCCGCTCCAGTGTCTGCCTCCCAAAGGGCAGGGCCACCCCGAGGAAACCTGGCAGGTTCACCCATTTGGGGAAAGGGCCAAGTGCCACAGAATCATAGGGGGGGTTCTTTGTAAAGTCCGAAAAAAAATTGGGGAAAAATGCTTGGGTCGTGTGGTTCCGATGTTGGTTTTTAGTGTTGGTTCGTAACTAAGGATATGGGATTTGACCGATCTGGGGTTTCCGCCTTGGCAAAAATTGGGGCCCGACCCTGTTAACCCCCCTCGGAAAAATTTGTTCCGTTTGGGGCCAATGCCCCCTTTGGGCCCTGACCTTTAAGAAGCTCCCAAAAGAGTTTTGAGGGGGAGTATTTTTTTTATTTTCCCGAGTAGAGGTTGATGTAATCCCATGACTCGAGAAAGATCTGTTTAGCGGGAAATTTTCTTCCGTGTTTCCCTCCTTTTAAAGTTTTAATAGGAGATGACTGGCCCCTCACAGCCTTTGGGTGTTGGGCCCAAAAAGTGCAATATCCTCTAGGTTTTCTTATTATCGTCTTGGAAGTTGGCCCAATTGGTCTTAAGATAGTTTTTGAAATCCTCCGAGTGAGCCAGATACGAAGGAAATTTCCAATTGAAGGATCGTGGAGAGGTGTGCCCCATGGGTAAATCAAATGTTACTGGAGCGTGGTCGGATATCAAGATATTTTCAATCTTTGCTCTATGTATGGAGTGAAATATGCGCGTTGGAGTTAAAAAAAAAATCAATTCTAGAGTGGCTTTTATGGACCCCGGAGTGGAAGGTGTAGTCCCTTTCGGACAGGTTCAGTGTACGCCAGTGAGAATGTATCATTTTAAGTGAAAAATATGTTGTTTCAAAATTTCATGGCATCAACAAATCCCCAAAAAGTTGGGACCATGCCGTTTTTACCACTGTTTGGCATCCCCCCTTCTTCTTACAACAGACGTCTGGGGACAGAGGAGACCAGTTTCTCAAGTTTAGAAATAGGAATGCTCTCCCATTCATGTCTAATACAGGCCTCTAACTGTTCAATCGTCTTGGGCCTTCTTTGTCGCACCTTCCTCTTTATGATTATTATTATTTATTTTAAAGCGCCATTGATTCCAGGGCGCTGTACATTCGAGGGGGTTACATACATTACATACGTCAAACGAGTACAGTGCTAATGACAATTGGCACGACAGAGGGAGAGAGGACCCTACCCGCGAGGGCTTACAATCTACAAGGAGGGGGAAAGAGACAGGAGGTGAGGGGCAGACAAATGATGCGCCAAATGTTCTTTAAAGGTGAAAGATCTGCACAGCAGGCGGGCCGTTTCAGTACCCGGATCCTTCTCCTACGTAGCCATGATGTTGTGATTGCTACAGAATGTGGTCTGGCATTATCTTGTTGAAAAATGCAGGGTCTTCCCTGAAAGAGATGACGTCTAGATGGGAGCATATGTTGTTCTAGAACCTGAACATAGCTCTCTGCATTAATGGTGCCTTTCCAGACATGCCAGCTGCCCATGCCACAAGCACTCCTGCAACCCCATACCATCAGTGATGCAGGGTTCTGAACGGAGCGTTGATAACAACTTGGTTGTCCTTGTCCTCTCAGGTCCGGATGACATGGTGTCCGACTGTTCCATAAAGAACTTAAAATCGTGACTCATCTGACCACAGAACAGGTCTCCATCTTGCCGCACTCCATTTTAAATGACCACTTGTCCAGTGCAAACGGCTGAACTTGTGGAGCTTGCTTAGAAATGGCTTCCTCTTTGCACTGTAGAGTTTCAGCTGGCAACGGCGGATGGCACGGTGGATTGTGTTCACTGACAATGCTTTCTGGAAGTATTCCTGAGCCCATTCTGTTATTTCCTTGACAGTGGCATTCCTGTTTGAGGTGCAGCGACGGGGCCGGGAGATCACGAGCATCCAGTAGAGTTTTACGGCCTTGACCCTTACGCACAGCGATTGTTCCAGATTCTCTGAATCTTTTGATGATGATAACTTTAAAGTCTTTGCTATTTTACGCTGGGTAACACCATCCTGGTATTGCTGCACTATCTTACTGCGCAACAATGGTGGAATTGGTGATCCTCTTACCATCTTGGCTTCAGAAAGACACTGACCCTCTGATCAGCTCTTTTTACACCCAATCATGTTGGCAATTCACCTAATTAGTGTTGATTGGTCTTCCAGCTGTTTGTTATATGCGCAATGTCATTTTTCCAGCTACTTGTCCCAACTTTTTTGGCATTTGTAGACACTGTGAAATTTTGAATCAACATATTTTTCCTTTCAAATGTTACATTTACTCAGATTAAACTTTTGATCTGTCATCTATGTTCTATTCTGAATAAAATATTAGATGTTGGCACCTCCACATCATTGCGTTCAGTTTTTATTCACAATTTGTTTAGTGTCCCAATTTTTTGGGAATTGAGGTTGTAATTGAAACATATATTCATAGCTACCGTATATGGATATATCCACCATTATAAATAGCACCTGTTTAGTACATAAATCTATATTAATATAGCTTCAAACCAATAAAAATTTCTTATTATCCTGTAATGACCGATGGGAATAACTGGGCAATAAAACCCGGTATTGGTTACAAAAACAATCCTGTTTCATCTGCACATGCGCGGTGTCCCAGGGGACCGACAAGCTCAAAGGATGCCACGCCTGCGCAGTACACCGCCACAGGATCCGTCACCATGTACAGCTCAGCCCGGACATACTATTACAGTGACATATATATATATATATATATATATATATATATATATATATATATATATATATATATATATATATATATGTGTGATTTGCCTCAACAAATGTTTTACTTATTCTATGAGTGTTGGCTTACTTATACTAATAACACATATATATGGAAATCTGATTATTACAATATAACATACAAATTATCCGTGGAATCAAACATAGGCTGCTCCGCAAACTTGAAAGCACCCTTGACACCATCTAGCCACCTGTCAATATACACATAATAAATCCATTTTATAATTTAGGCCATTCTAATATCTGGTTTTTAATTCTAATATCCAAAATGCTTCTTTTTTACGCAACCATTCCTGCCATTCTAATGGCATTTGTAATAGGTTCAACAACAATAAACTGCAAATTCACTACTACAACTGATATACAGTACTGTTTTACTGATTACAAAATAGGATGACTATCTGTAGTAATATTGGTGTTTTTCTATTGTATTTACAAACAGAATACCAATAGCTGCCACATTCGTAGCTGTCCCTGGTGTTTAGCCAATGGGTATTAGGACTTGTCCCCTTGGCTTGGTTTATTGGTCAGTTTTCAGACTGTTTGCGGTTTTAGAAACCGTCTGAAAACCGGCAAGCAATGTTCCCCAAAGACTTAAATAGAAAATCTATTTAGCAGTCCACACAGAACAGATGTTGTGCCGGACTGTTTTTCCGGGCGCCGGCGTTGTGAAAAACTTGCAACATATTCATTCTTCTGCACGGTTTCTGCACAGAAAGTTTACATTGAAGTCAATGGGAACCGTGCAGAAAGTTACTGAACGTTTTTTGTGCGGTTTGCTTTTTTTAGGCAATAAAGTGGAGAATGATGCACGATAGGTCATACACCATCCATCCATATGTATATACGTGTGTGTGTGTATATATATATATATATATATATATAACACACGCCCATTTTAATTCTGGTCAACTCCCCCACAGGCATAGATTTAGTTGTTTATTTGGGGTGATTGCTATTAGTGTTCGAGACATTATTTCCATCTGTTATTTTCTTGTGTGGGGATGTCTTGACCTGTTTATTCTGGACATTCCCTGCCAATCTGATATCATAAAAGGATATGTCGTGGTGGGAGTGATGATGAGTAAACCATAAGTTCATATCATGTCATATGTGTTCACATACTCCAAAACTCTGAAAGAGGTGTATTGGTATTATTTCCTATCCACACCAGCAATATATCGTCTATGAATCTACCATACCACTAGTCGAATAGCTATATTGGTGATAATTTGGCACCCATAGGTGCCCCCCTGATTTTCAAAAAAAGTTCACAGTCAAAACAAAAATTATTTAAGTTTTAACAGATACTTAACCATGTCTATGATATACTCATTAAGATCTTATGATATGATTTGGCACTCTATTATCCACTGGTTGTAATAAACCATCTACCATGGGCATATTTGGTTCATTAATGGAGCCTGAAATGATTGGACTCAACGTTGGAGAACTCGATTACTTGGGAAATTTTCAGAATCCCATGAAATATTGGGATGACCGGATTATTGCTAACTAATGATTTAGCCTACTTTTGATTTGTAATCCCTTGATGAACCCCTTCAGACACTCATTTTTCTAAAATGTTTACAAAGGTTTCCATTGGATCCTCCTGGTTCTTTTACCAAAATAACAATTTTACACATTTTATCCGCCATTTTTATGACAATTTTTTTTAGATGACTGTTCCTTAGCATTTTACAGGTGTTTCAGTTATGTCCTTTGATAATTTCTGTAAGTCTCTCAACAGCTGTGTGAAAACTGTCCTGGTGCCAGATTGAGTTTCAGTCGTGCACAGGTGAATGTTGAAGGTACTGGATCACATGTTTGATGGAAGAAATTGTGATTGGAGCATCACTTGTTTTTAACTGGGAATGTTAGTTCATGGCCGGTTGCAACGAATATGGGCTGGTGCCTGAAAGGCGTCTGTGGAAACCGTGATGTCATGTCTGTTTTACATTTTAACCTAATGTAATAAAAAAAAGTTTTATTAAATGAAATTATCACTTTCTTTGTGCTGGAATACTCCATTGATAGCAAATGGCCACATATGTAGTAATCCTAGATGAAGTGCAAGTCTTATGTTCTTTGGAAGTGAGCTGTTTTCTTCCTTAGGGTGGACAATGATCTATATATACATACATACTAAAAAAAGAATAACATAAAGTCCTAACCCCTGTTGCCCCACACTGAGTTCCGCTGGAAAAGTGTATGATGCCAGGAATTAGCGCAAATATAGCCCACACAGGACTCTGTTGCGTTAATCCGATGGAGTACCTTTTTTCACAGCATCATGATAAATTCCTCAAGGGTCATTAAATTACTGCAAATCCACCCATAGTCAGATATTACAGTTTCTTTAGGAGGAAACTGTGATTGCATTTCAAGACTATATCGTAATCACTGAGCAGCAGCAGCAACCAATTACTTCTTCTGGATTCTCGGAGTCCACCTACTCTAACTTAGACATCTACCCTCTAAAGGGTGGCTATCATTTAATATTTGCATTAATCAGCCGTACATATTATTTTATGATACATCTCTTTTTGGAAAATGGCATCTGACCTTCCAGCAGCATTTTGTTTCTATTTCCTTGCATGCAGAATGTAAGTTTACAGGCACATGCATATATGGGCTTTAGAGATCAACTGTAAATGCATTGAAGGTGTTGTGTGGTTTACATAAAAAATGAATTGGTAAGCTGCTGGTGCAAAGTTGACAAAAAAATAAAATAAATAAACATATATATAATTTATTTTATTTTTTTTGCCAACTTTGCACAGCAGCTTACCAATAAATTTTTCATATATACACGCACACACAAGTCCCTTCCTCCTCCCCTCCTTTCCAGTGCTGGCTTTCCCCAGTCTTCTGCTTACTTTCTGCTGCTGAACAGAACATCAGTGCCTCTCCTTTACATCAGAGTTTGGAAGTGAACAGCTCCAAACGGTGATGTAAGCAGTGGCCCACGAAAGCCATTCAGCGACTGCAGCAGTCACGTGCCTCTGCTTATGGCTAGATCTACACAGCATATGACACAATACCGTCAGAAATCTGACAGCATTTTGTCATTCCTGGACCACGGTTTTTGGTGCAGATTTGCGTAAAAGTCTCAGTCGGTTTTTGGATTTTCCATCGGCCCCCGTACATTGTGTATGGGGGCAACGGCAATCTGAACAGGATACGGCAGAATATACATGTTGCCTATTCTGCCGGATTTTAACATGACAGTAAAAAAACCTCTGCTGTATAGATTACAGCACAGGTTTCTCATCGCTGTCTATGCAGCACAGTGTACTGTCGGATTTTGAGCGGTTTCAAAATACTAAAACCACCGAAAATCCAACGGAAAACCTGTGCTTTGTAGACACAGCCTGTGTCACCATTCAGAGCTGTGAGGAGGAAGGTGAGTATATAGTTTTTTTTTTTGTTTTTTTTTTGTTCTTATTCTTTGTGTTCCACCCCTACATCTCCTCCCTCATCTCTGGCTACCACCCTACCCAATCTCTTCACTCTGCTGATGATCTTAGACTACATACTTCAATCATCCGAACCTCCCATGCCAGTCTTCAAGATTTTTCACGTGCTGCACCAGTACTCTGGGACACGCTACCCCGTACAATTAGGCACAATCATAACCCTCAGAATTTTAAGTGTACCCTGAAACACATAGTCGTAGGCAGGCCTACCAAAATCCCTAATTGCTAATCCCCCACACTGTCACACACACTTAAGTCACTCCCTGCACTTAGGCACTCACAGGTATTTGTGTGTATATAGAAGTACAGTTTTGGTGGCAGGTTTATCCACTTTTTATGAAATCCACCGCATATTTATGTAACATGGCTGTACCAATATGTAAACTAATCACTTCTCACCCTGTGTCTCACCCTAATTGTAAGCTTTTGTGAGTAGAGCCCTCACATCTTGTCAGATTTGTAAGTAAATTTTTACTATGTAAGGTTTGGTTTTGTCTGTACTTATACCTCCTAAATTCTAAAATGCTGCGGCACTATATAAAGGTTATTATATTCTTATTTAAATTGGGCACCAACAGCTCAGTATTACTTTTTTTATAGGAATCGGACAACCCATACAAACTTAGGCAGTCAAAAACCCAATCACTGCAAAAAAACAAATGACCTAAAACATAGCATTTATTAGGATTAGTTGAAAGCAATGTCCCAAAATTTAGATCAAACCTTATGCACTTCTTCTTCAAATGGATAAACCTATAGGATACAAATGGATACCCTAATGGGGTGTATAAATCCACAAACTATACAACATATGCTGAGTGGTAAAACCCAACTCACAGTTTGTAATACAGAGTGTCCTAAAGAGAAACGTCTTCAATTTCCAGATGCCAGCTTTTTAAAATTTTTTCAAAATTATGGGTGAGGACGTTGTTAGAGATCAGAAAGGATAACTTGGATACAAACCTTTCTCTCACCCTACCTAACAGCAGGTAATTGCCCTGAAAAGGGCAGTTCCACTATAGAAGAATAACAACCCTACTACACACTTCATTCCAATGGATAGACCCACATTTACAAGAGTTCTGTTCCTAGCGTAGCTGCGGTGCTTGGAGCTGCAAAACCCCTATTCTGCAGTGATGCCAAAAGACGTCACTGCAGAATAACGACCTGCAATGCCCGCTATCAAAAGAAGTTGGCCGGTCGTTAAGGGGTTAATGTACAGGGCAGGTACATAACTAAACCATCTCTCCGTTTTACAATGGGCAAAATCCCTGAATTTTCTTTTTTTTTTTTCTTATTGGAGGCACTGCGGAAGGTTTGGCCCTGTTGTATTAATGGGCAATACAATTCATTCCACATTTAAAAGTTCCTAGTGGTCTTCTATCCAGGCATGTCCTGCTGTCAGTAATTGGTGGCACGAAGTGACTCTGGACCAACCTGTCCTTGAGTGACCTGCTCCTATAATAGGTGAGTAACAGGTTGTTAGGGATATATCTTTGAAGATCCATATCCATCAATAGAATCTGAAGATACTTTTTTAAAATGTCTGTGACCTCCTAGCTCTTATCATATGCATGTCCCCTGAGGAATCCTTCCCGTTGGAAGGGAGAAATGCATCTGGACTTTTTTTTTTTGTAAAAGTGGGTGTAGCGATTAGAAATTATAGTGTTCTAGGGTTACTCTGCTATAGTGGAGCCGCCCTTTTCAGGGCGATTACCCTGCTTTTAGGTAGGGTAACTAAAGGGTTTGTATCCAAGTTCAAGTTATCCTTTCTGGTCCCTTACAACGTCTTCACCCATAATTTTGATAAATGTTTTGAACAGGTGGCATCTGGAAACTGAAGACATTTCTTGTTAGGACACTCCGTACTACAACCATGAGTTGGGCTTTACCACCCACGGTTTGTTGTATACTTTGTGGATTTATGCACCCCATTCGTGTATTTCTTTATACCCTACATGTTTATCCATATGAAGAAGTTCTTTTGATGAATTCTAATGTTATATTTTAGGTAGGGTAATTTTGTTTTTACAGTGACTGAACCATACAACCCCCTCTAAGTAGTTCTCTCAGTATTTTCTCAGAACTTCTCCAAATCACATAAACCTATATTTCACAGAACTCAGCCTCTCAGATAGGGCAGTATAAATTTAAGACTACTGGAAAATAGACCCAATAGTCATGGCCTCATCTTCAGCATGGTTGCAGAAATAACACTAGGGTTGGCTTAGGCTTGTAATAACACTAGGGTTGGCTTACTTTTTTGTAACATTTAAAAAATAGGAACCTTTTTGTAGATTTATAGAATATCCACGCTCTGGTCTTTCATTAGGATATGTGTATAATCTGTTGCCATATCTTCTGTTTTCTCTCTTATTGACAGAGTAGGCTGTGGACCCTCTCGCCGGTCCTGTGACATGAGCTCTTTCCTACGACTGGCCACCATAACGATTCCATTTGGACTCCTGTTTACAAGAGTCATGGCTTGGACTTCTAGTGGAAAAACACACACTGATCTCATCAACAATCTTCGAAGTAAGACCATCTCTTCTTTCCTTTAGTAGGGTTTTTTTTTGGCATCTCGATGTCCGATTTTACCACCATGAATCTTCAGTTTTGTCTGATCGTGACTACCAGTGCTCAGTCCTAGAAGAAGAAATCTAATGTTTATGTTGTAGGGATACGTATTGAGGTTCTCATGAACTTTTCTTCCATAAATTGGAAGATATCTAGTTTTCTTTTCAGATCTCTCTCCTGTTTTTAACCAGAGCTGTTTCATGCTGGGCTTATTATAGAATTACTGCTGTATTATGTTCCGCAGGAAGGAAATTTGGAATCTCATTTTTTAAACAGGATGTAGTAAATGTCTTAAAAATATGACCGCACTCAAAAAACGTATTAATGCAAATGAATGAACTTTATTCCTTCCACAGGCTCCAAAAATGTATACATGTAATAGGTGACTCAACAACGACGTTTCGGTCACATTTGGACGTTTATCAACAAGTCACTGTGAAATGAACAAAACATAGACACAAAATTAAACATATATAAAGAAATCTATGTATGAACATAAATATGTAGACCCACATGTATATATACATGTATATCCCAACACACCTACATATATACACAAAGGTGTCCAATATGTACAGTGTAGGAGAATATAAATCTCACTATACAGAATAAATATCTACTTATGTACAATATATACAATGCATGAATGGTCTTGTAATATATTTAATGTAATAGGAATGTTCGTTGTGGATTTTTTTTGGAATTTCTTATAATTTGTTTGTACCATTACAGACTAATTTTGCTTTTATCTTACTGACCTCTAAACTCTTCCTTTTAGAAAATGGAGTGATCCGATCTCCGCGTGTGATCGATGTTCTGATGGCTACAGATCGAGCACTTTATATCAGAAACTTCCCATATATGGATTCCCCCCAAAGTATAGGTAGGACATTAGACACATTGAGGCTTATGTCCATTACCATTTATATTATGCAGTTTTAGGATTATAGAGTGTACCATCCTAATATATTGTAAGGTAGTATATTTTTTTGTTCTACAGAAAGCTGGACCATACAGGGTGTCACATTGCACAAAAACGGTTACCATAGAGACATATTGATCTGCATAGAGACTGGAAACGTAAACGTACTTGATTTTAACTACTTGCCGACCGCCCTTTGACTATAAACATCTGGGCGGTGCTGTTTACCGCTGCACAAACGTTCTGAAACACCAATGCAGAGAACGGCTGTACATGAATTGTGCAGCAGCACGAGAAGAGCCTGCTATCCATTTTAGCCGACTCTCCACTGAGAAGACACAGACAATTTATTAACCTCCCTGTCACTGTACATGAGCACTTTATATGTAAATATCCTGGAAGCCCCCAAGCTTGCTGGCGGTCCCAAGCCCCCAAGCTTTGCAGTCAGGACGAGGGGTTGTATTTCCCCTATATTTTTCCTGAAACTACTCCTAATATATCAACCCCAGTTACAGGAGAAATCAAGAGCCAAAAAAAAAAAAATTGCCACACCAGAGGATTTTTTCTGACCTTGTGGGGGGCACAGTATGTAAAATAATAATAATAATAATAATAATAATAATAAAAAAGCACATACAAAAATAAAATATTGTAAAAAACATTAACAGCCTAAACTGCAAATTTGAGTCCCACCCCTGACAACCCTAAAACTTTATCTAGACTATATAGAAACGTCCGTGATGGAAAAGTGACACATTTACAAAACTTATATTAGGGCCACTTTTTCTGTTAAATAAATCAGAAAAAGTGAAAAACAAACATTTTAATTTTTTTTTTACTTTTTTCCCTTATTTTAAAAAAATCTTTTGTACATGTTACATAAAAATAGGGTATAACTTCTGACCGAAAAAGGCGAAAAAAATTAGTAAAATAAGAGTACAAGAAAGCGTCCAAACCCGCGCATACTAAGAAAAAGGAAAATATGCCTGGTCCGGAATGAGGGTAAACGGTCCAGTAAATAAAGACTATTTCTAAACCTCATTGTAGATGCACTGGAGTCATAAAAATGTCCTGTCTTTTTTATCTGCTCCAATTTTACTTTGGATTTTGTCTTGTTGAAGGTTTCCAGGAGGATTTTTTTTTTCTATAAATCACGTAAAGTAAAAATGATCTTAAAATTGAAGTAAGAAAACATTAAAACTAATAACGGCCACTTAACTTTGAGGCCTTATGAACTTGTGTTTATTGTGGACTGCAACATGGTGCATACTGCAAACCTGGAAAGTGGTCTTCATTGTTTCATAATACAGGCAGTCCCTGGGTTGCGATCAGGATAAGGACCGTAGGTTTGTTCTTACGTTGAATTTGTATGTAAGTTGGAACAGGTATATTTATTAAATACTCGCTCAAAAGGTTTTTTTTTTTGTTTGTTTTTTTTAAAGTTTTGGATAGAACAGGGAAGGGTTTTTACATTTGTTTTGCTGTCTGTGCCCGTTAAGAAGATTTCACATAATTTTCACCTCATGTTCTGCTGTGGCTTGCTGAAACTTGTCCTTCCACAGCTACTATCAGCTGTGGAACATGGAACTACAAGTGCCAGCATGCCCCATAAGTCTCTGTAACTAGGGGACAGATGTAAATTGGAACGGTGTAAGTTGAGGACTGCTTGTACATATTATACCATTTCTCGCCTTGGAAGACAAGTCTTGCTTCTAGGGGAGACCATGGTCTAATTTCCAGCGTTTGATTAGGCATTATGAATTTTTTCTGCAGCTTCCAAATAAAATGTTGGTAGTTCTATGAAGGAAGGAATTTATTACCACTAGTTAAAGCCCTTATGGTTCTGAAAAAGTCCAAAACATTACATAGATATAAACTGGATACATGTTTTTTTCAACAGGGTACAAGGCTACAATCAGTGCACCCCATATGGTGAGTGCTTTCTCCAAATGTAGTAGTTCATTATTATTTTCTGTGCCCTTTCTAAAACTAGCACTAGAAGTCATAAAGCTAATATTTCATAGATGTATTCAGACATCATGTGCAACAATGATGGCTAGCTGAGCACAGGATGGAGATATTGTGTGGCCAGGTCCGGTTGCGTATGGACCATAAACTATAGTTATGTGACATAGTCCTCCTTGAAGAAATACGTTTAAAGGGTTGTTTCACTAGATGGATTCATCTTAGCTCAGTCCTGTTTTCTTGGTTTCATTTTGTATTCAGGGGTGTGTTTACTAGCTTCCACTAGGCTGCAGTAGAAGTCAGGTCTGTAGCTATAGCAACCAGTGCTGGCAGCCTATCAGGAGAGATCAAGCAGGTCTGTAGCTATAGCAACCTGACGGGCTGATGCAGCCTATACAAGAGGGGATACCTAGGAATAGGTAGGACACTGTTAATGGAAACATATTGCAAAGTGTTTTTGCAAGATCTTTAACATAAAAAGCAATCCTTGTAGTGAGACAACCCCTTTAAAGGGGGCCTCTCACCCCAGTGATTAGCTTTTAACATGTAGGAGAAAGAAAATGAAGACTATTAGCAAATGCAATTTGGAAAACTATTCTATTGTATATTTTTTGTATGTTGGAATTGTGTACTAAATAGAGCTGTTTAATAACACTACAAAACGCCAAAATTGTATGTTCTTATGAGACGTTAAAGAGCGATATTAGAATGTGTGAGATAAATAAAGTTGCCTGAAGCCTCTAGGAATGGGTGATAGGTTGTGCAATGCATGAAGAGAGTGATAGAAAACTGGCTGTTCACTTTAGAACAAGAAGTCTGAACACTCCATTTTGGGAGAATGGTTAAAAATTTTGGGGGACATGTATGAACAGGGCTGCGCCAGAAGTCTGGTGTATTTTCAGACCGACCTTAAGTGCAACCCCGTTCGTATTACTGAAAAGCCTCCTGAACGCCATTATCAGGCGCATTAAAGAGTGCCTGATTTCGGGGGGTGTGTGAGAGGTGGCGCGCACTAGAACCGTACGGAGTTATAGATGTATAGCTTCAGTACGGCAATTCTAGGTGCATTACTACTGGAACAGGTAGAAGAGCACTTTCAAAAAACGTTGTACAAGTGCTGGAATGTGCCTGATTTATGACCCGCTGTACAGTGGGTTCAGGGGCATAACTAGAGAAGCCTGGGCCCCATAGCAAACTTTTGGTTTCCCCGACCACGAACATTTACCGGGACCTCTTAAGTCATGCAGTTACTAGATAATACAAGGAGTAAACACCTCACCATTGATATCACCATCATAGTGCTACCAAACAAATCCCACTATACCAAGACCAACATTACCAATAACACTACTACATATGGACCGGATTATACTGCCCACAAATTATCACCACATAGTGACTAATACCCCTATACTATTACTGAATAATGATCAATATTACTGCCATATAGTGTTATATACTAGTGTACACAGGTGCCCTACAAACTGTATGTTGCTTCCATACAATGACCATATAGTGGTAGATACCAGTGTACACAGACTCTGCAGACATGTAAGTGATTACAGTGCAGTTACATCTTGTGACTCACAGGTGACGTTTCTCTACTGAGTCGTTGACTTTTCCTTTTGTTCTGCATCCGGTCCAGACCTTCATGATGACTTCTCCCGGCCACTCGTCCCTGCAGATTTCGACACAAATATCTTAGAATCCTCACTTTTCAGCACCTCACTCCCTGCCACCCCTCCACCTCTGTACAAACTTTCCAGGGGTGGAAGAGTGGGTACAGGCCATAGCTTAGAGGCCCAGTCTCCTAGAGGGGAGGAACAGAGGATTCAGCCTTTGGAGATTGTGTTACAGCTATGGCCTGTTTCCCACCAAATCATATAAGCAGGTAGACCCTCATTAGATAGGTTGGTAGGCCCTAGGTAGGTAGGTAGGTTAGTAGACTTGAGGTAGGTAGTACATAGGCGCTAGGTAGGTAGGCAGTCGGGCAGGTCTCAATTAGGTAAGTAGGCTACAGGTAGATAGTTTGGCACTAGGTAGGTAGTATTTAGGCCCCAGGTAGGTAGGTATGCAGTAGATGGACCACAGGTAGGCTGTAGGTGGGTCCCAGGTAGCTAGGCTATAGGTGGGGCCCACATAGGTACACAGGTAGGTAGGTAAATAGGCTATAGGGGGCCCCAAATAGGCAGGCAGGCTTTAGGTAGGCTATATGGGCCATATAGGTAGGCATATAAAGTTTAGGTAGCTATAGGGGCTAAATAGGTAGACAGGCAGGGTTTAGGTAGCTATAGGGAGTCATACAGGTAGACAGGGGTTAGGTGGGCTATAGGGGCCCTATAGCTAAGTAGGAAGGGTTTAGGTAGCTATAGGGGCCCCATATAAGTAGACAGGCTTCAGGGGGCTCTCCAGTTAAGCATTCTTTAGGGAGGCTATAGGGGCTATACAAGCAGGCTTTAGGGGGGCTATAGGGCTGCATAGGCAGGCTTAGGGACGCTGCATAGGCAGGGTAACGGGGGGGCTATATAGGCATGGCTAAGGGGGGGGGCTATATAGGCAGGCTAAGGGGGGGATATATAGGCAGGCTATAGGGGGATATATGCAGGCTTAGGGTTTGCAGGGCTTAGGGGGATATATAGGCAGGGGGTATATAGACAGGCTTAGGGGAGATACATAGGCAGGCTGGTGGGCTATACAGGCAGGCAGGGCAGGTAAAATAAGAAATAGCTTACTTACCTCCGTTCACACTCCCTCGATGCGCCACGCTCAGGACGCTGTGCTCAGATGTTATCGCACTGCCCGCGTGATCACCGAGAGCCAACGCCTGCTATCAGGAAGAGGAGCGGAGCGCCGATGCGCTCCACTCTGCTACAACGGGGCAGCACTGCCTCTGAACGCTCGGGTCGGAGGGCCCAGCGTACAGAGGTAGGATGCGCCGGGCCCCTTAGCTCCACGCCCGCTGCAGTAAACTGTTAAGTTCACTGCCGGCGGGCGCCGGAGCGGCATTATCGGGGTAGCAGATCTGGTAGCGGCTGCCCTGGGGCCCGGGCCCCCTAAGAGCCCGGGCCCCGTGACAGCTGCTAAGTCTGCTACTCCGGTAATTACGCCGCTGAGCGGGTTCATATATCGGGCGCATTCTATGCTTTTATAATGCGCATGAAATTTGGCGTTTAAATGGCAAATTTCATACATGTGGCCCCTTGTATTTGAGACCTCCTGACTAGGAAAATTTCAGAAAATGTTATTTTATTTATATAGCATTAAAATATTCTGCAGCACTTTACAATGTAGAGGCGTTATGTACAGCCAAAAATCAAACAGTACATAATACAATGCTGCTAACCGATTAAACAAGAGGTGTGGGGGTCCTGCAGGCAAGAGCTTACAGTCAAAAGGAGTGATGTTTGATTGCAGCTTGCCCAGTTCTTGTTTCTGTGGGAGAAAATCCAACAGTAGAGCAGTGGTTTATTCACCCTTATGCATTAAAATAGACATGAATACCTGGTTAAGCCAAAACATGGATGTTTAAAGAGAACCTATCACATAGTTTATTTCCTCCTTGCTGAGGACAGAATCGGTTAGTGACAGACCTTCTAGTGCTGTGTTCCTGTGTCAAGCAGTTTGGAGCCTGTTCTGCCAACACCAGCTTATTCATGAGCAGGTGTTAGCCCCGCCCACTCACGGCTTACTTTGCATAGGGAGACTTTTTGAATAAACAGCAGGTGGGTGGGGCTAAAGCCTGCTCATGAATAAGCCTGACTCACCTCCGGCAGAACAGGCTGCAAACTGCTAGATTTGAGCTCTAAGGGCATGTCCTCACTGCAAGGGTTTTCAGATGGTTTTCGGCCAGTTTGCAGTTTTGCAGACCTCCTGAAAAACCAGCCTAAAATGAGCACTAGGGTGCTCTATGGACAACCTGTGCAGCACTCCCCACTGCACGGGTTTTCTGTCCTGCGATTTTTCCGCCAGCGGTCCGGCCGCAAAACATTCAACAAGCACAATCTTCCGTCCGGTTTTCAGACGGAATCTGTGCCTGTGAATGTGAAGGGGGAGGGCCGCAAAACAGGGTAAACCGACCGGTATTTGTCCTCTGCAGTGAGGACGCAGCCTAAACGAAAGAATAAGCGACACAGCGCAGGAAACAGCATGTCTGTTACTAGATTGTGCTGCCCTCAACCTATGTGACAGGTTCTCTTTAAATGGGCACTTCCATCACATAAGAGTATTTTTGTTAAACCAAACCAATTTCTGGGACACAATATATATTTTAGCAGTATTTTCTTTTTTCTTTTGGAAGGATGATGCAATTAAAAATTCCCATATAAAAATCTTAAACTCTTAAAATTCCCATATAAAATTCCTATAGTTACTACTTCTATTTATGTAGCCTCATTACAAATAGTAGGTAATGACACAATGATTGCTCTGTTGTTCTCTGGACAGGTTAGATAAGATTAGGAAAATGAAAAGAGCAATACTTAAAAGGATGGGGGAAGAGAGAGTGTCTTCACACATATCGGTTTATTGCTGATGATATTTAGGGTATGTTCACACGGCGGGTTGACTCCGTGTTGAGATACGTTTTTAGATGCGTGTTTGGATCCTTGTTTCGGACCCTAAATGGACCCAAACATGCGTCTAACAATGTGCAGTGTGATTTCTATTGCTTTCAATGTAAACACGCATTGCCTTTCAGATGTGTGATCGCTGATGCCTGTTTACATTCGTCTTTCTGATGCGTCTTTCAGATCCATTCAGAGAATTGTCATGTCAATTCTTAATCCATTTGACGCAGCAGGCAACCTATTTAAAACTATAGGGTGCGATCCTGCTGCAGCCAAACATGCTCCTACATTTTGGATGCGATTGACGCAGCGCTTTTGAATGTGTTTTTCGGATCCAAAAAACGGATCCAACAAGCTGTGGGAACATACCCTTACACGAATCAGAAAGAAGTACCACGTACAAAACAAACAGATTTGCAAGTAGACTGTGGTGCTCACCACTACCAAATGTTTTAGAGAATCCTCTGCGTCCCATCTTGAAGAGTGCCCGGATTGTAAACGCATCAGTCCGGGAAAACATCAATAAAATATAAATTTCACGTGTCAGGACTTATTGCATAAAATCCAAAGTAGCTTTATTGTAAACTTTATAATCCACAAAAAGCAGGATCACCAGCTTACATGTTTCAGATCAGTCATCAGTCCTTGGGCACTGTAAAAGAAAGAAGGATCATCAAGTTAAAGAGAGTATTGTACATAGGGGAACTTTAAAAAAATTAACCACCCAACTAAAAAATAATTCATATAATATTGCTATCAAAGTGTAAAAAAAAAAAAAAAAAAAAAAAAAAAATTGATGGCAATGCCCTTTTAAGATGGATTCATAAAAAGTAGCTGTTTACCAGAGGAGTTCCCTGATAACAATTCTCATTGCTCTTAGGGGCCGTTTACACGGCAGTGGACAAATACCGTCCGGTTTTGCGGCCGGTATTTGTCCTGTTTTGCGGCCGTCCCCACGGCCGCGGGGGGGACGGCTTTTCTCCGCGATGAGCCGAGAACAGCCCTCCCCCTCCCATTGAGATGCACATGTTTCCGTCCGGAAACCAGCCGGAAGATTGTGCATGTTAAATGTTTTGTCGCCGGTCCGCCGGCGACAAAACCGCCGGGCGGAAAAAGCGTGCAGTGGGGACTGCTGCACGGGTTTTCCATAGAGCACCATGGTGCTCATTTTCGGCCAGTTTTTCAGGCGGTACTGAAAAAACCTCAAACCGGCTTAAAAACCAGCCGAAAACCCGTGCAGTGGGGACATGTAAAGAATCCCTTCAATATTTGTGTAGAAATCTTTTTTTCCTCTAGAAGTAGATCGTTAGTGAGCTCCCTGTATCGATCCCGGATACATTTATACACATTTATTAAGTCACTCCTTATCTGTCTGTTCTCCAAACTAAACCGCTCTAATTTGACAGTCTTCCTGGGTATCATAATCCACTCATTTATTTTATTATTTTGGATCGCACCTTTGAACATGCACAAGCTCTGCAATGACTTCCTTGTGCCCTGGCGCTTAAACCTGTGCCCAATATGTGTGGTCTGGCTAGTGATTTGTAGAATAATAGATGGATGTTCTTATCGTGTGCATCTGTGTCCTTTTCAATGCACCCCATGATATAATTTGCTTTGACAGCAGCTGCCTGACACTTGTGTGCCACAGTAAAAGCTTTTGTTAGGCATATTCACCCACCAATGTAACTGCATTTTTGGTGTCTAATTACTGCATTAGCAACTGTGCCGCAGCTATGTCTCTCCATGGCTGGAGTCACATTGGGTGGACGAATATACATGGATACCCACTTTATTAAGTTTCCAGTCCATTGTACATGTCAGTTCTACAGTTTGTTTTTTTTCCATTTTTCTATGTATTGGTGACTTGTATTTTTCCTTCCCATCTGCATAATATTACATTCAGTGTTAAACATTAGTTGTCACGTCTCTGTTAAAGCCTCCAACTTACAGAGATCCACTGATGTCTTAATATTGTTCTTCTTTTTATTACCTTACAATGTTTCATCTCATCTGCAAAAGTCCTAGGTGTGTGGGTTTATAAATGTTTTTATATAGATGACATATATATTGTGTGTGTATATAAATAGTATATAAAATACATATACATACAGTGGTCCCTCAAGTTACAGGATACAATGTATATAACATACAATGGTCTTTCCTTGGACATTGTATCTTGAGACCATACTCCTCATACAATGTCACAGGTACTGCTGATCTGCTGCACATATAATTGACTGGAAGATCCAACCAATGACCATGATCATTTTACTTGTAAAACCTCTGTATTAGTGATTTGCAGTCTAGTAGTGCCTCTCTACAGTACAGTGCAGTACTACATGTTGTATACTGCACTTTATGCAAAAAGTTAATGTAGCAATTCAGGATCCGTAACCGGTTAAAATCCAAAGAGCATAATTTTATTTATAACTTGTATAAAAAGATTCAAGATCCAAGCAATGACATCTCCCAAAAAAAGAGAACGATGGCCAAAGCAAGGCCTACGTGTTTCGGATGCTCAAACAAATTTAGTCATAGCACTATACACCTGTAAAAACATCCTATATATACAATGTACAATTACTTAGAAATTACTTACCTGTGTTGCACCGAGCGAGCACGCCAATTCAACTTCCGGTAACCGCGACATGATCCGGAACTACAGCACCAGTTTAGGTGCTGGCAAAACTCCGCAATAGACATGCGCACTGAGACAAACAGCGCTATACAACCAGCCGATCTATGCCGTGAAGCTGAAAAGAATACGGACAGACAAATAAAGGCGTGCAAGACCAGTGAAACACAGGAAGATGCTTATTGGCCACAGTTCACAATAATACAAATATAAACTTTATAAAAGCCCTATTATATAAGAAATAATAGTGAAACATGATTTCTCTTTTGTGATTTAAGCCCTTTGGTTGTGTGGTATTCAATATTAAGATCCAATAGACTTCTCTATCATGAAGAATACTTTCAAGATCCCAACCTCTAATAGGCTTAATAATCTTCTCAATCCCTATCATCCTCAAATTGGTGTAATTGCTGGCATGCATATCTCTAAAATGTTGTGACAGACTGGATCTGTTCCTTACTAGTAACATCATTAACATGCTCCAAAAATCTCGTTTTTAATTTACGAGTGGTGCTCCCTACATAAGACAGATGACCGCTTGTGCACATAGCTAAATATACAACAAATTGAGAATTACAGTTAAAAAACTGTTTTATTGGATATTTTTGGGAGTTTTCACTATTGTAAAATTCTTTCATTTTGATAGTAAAGTTGCATGTTCTGCATTGTTTAGAACCACAATTGAAAAAGCCTTTGTCAGTCAACCAGGTGGCTCTTTGGGTGTTGGTGGTAATGTGACTAGGAGTCAGAAGGTTTCCCAATGTTTTGGGCCTTCGGGTAACTATCCTATTTTCTAGTATGGATCGCAATATGGGGAGCTGATTGAGAACAGTTAAATTTTTTAGAAAGATATTCCTAATAGAGGTGAATTGATGTGTGGAGTCTACTACTAGAGTTAGCTTATTCTCCCTGTCAACTCTATTAGTAGTTGGTTTAATGGGTTGGATGAGATCTTGCCGATCCAAACGCTGAATTTTATTGATCGCTCTATTCAGGGTCCATTTGGGATACCCCCTACTTTTTAATCTTCTACATATATTCCGTTGTTCCGTATTGTAGTCTAAATCGGAACTACAATTACGTCTGGCTCTATGCATCTCACCAACAGGTACAGAGAGACGAGTGCTCTTAGTGTGGAAGTTGAATTGGCATGCTCGCTCGGTGCAACACAGGTAAGTAATTTCTAAGTAATTGTACATTGTATATATAAGATGTTTTTACAAGTGTATAGTGCTATGACTAAGGGTGTTTGAGCACCCGAAACGCGTAGGCCTTGCTTTGGCCATCTTTCTCTTTTTTTGGGGAGATGTCATTGTTTGGATCTTGAATGTTTTTATACAAGTTATAAATAAAATTATGCTCTTCGGATTTTAACCGGTTTTGGATCCTGAATTGCCACATCTACTTTTTGCATAAAGATTAGTATTTTTTTTACATTTGTTTGTGTACTGCTCTTACATGTATTAGTGAAGTGCATGCAGTGATTGGAGGTTTAGTAGCGCCTCTACAGTACAGTACGGTACTATATGTCCTGTACTACTCTTACATGTATTAGTGAGGTGCATGCAGTGGTTGTTGGTCTAGTAGTGACTCTCTGCAGTACAGTGGGGTACTACATGTCCTTACCTGCTCTTTACATGTGCCAGGACGAGCACCTCCTTTGCGCATTAGTTGACATTGGCTCCATTGTATTTTTTTCTGATACATTAGGACACATTTATTATGGCAGTTGCGGCAGAATTCTGGGACAATTTGTGCGAATATATTGGTGTATATGCTTTACACGACATTTATTGTGTTGTAGACAGTTTTTAGACACTTCTACATCACGTCTGATATACGCCTGTGCCATGCGCTACGCAGGAAAGACAGCAGGAGCTCAGGGAGTTAAATGCATGACTGAAGTCTTGGTGTAGAACAGAAGGGTTGGGGTTTTTAGCTCACTGGGCTGATTTTTCATTAGGGTACAATCTGTTTCCTACAGATAAATTGCACCTGAATGGAAGGAGGTCTGCTGTGCTGGGGGAGAGAATTCTAGAAGGGGTGTGAGAGTATTTAAACTAGGGCTGAGGAGGGAGAACAATGTAGAAAATGAAGGAGTACATAGGTTAGAGAGTGGGCAGACTATATTGGCGGGTGGAGAAGTGGACTGTGGGGGGTGGACTAGCACAGTGGATAATGAGATCCATGTGTTGCAAACTAGTATTGAAGATATAGGTTCCCAGAATATCTCATGTAATCTCATGCCATCTACTAACTGTGTAATATATAATCTCAGGATGCCTACTAAAGGTGTAATGTATAAACGCATGCCGTCTACTAAAGGTGTAATGTATAATCCCTTGCAATCTACCGAAGGAGAGATGTATAATTCCATGCAGTCATCTGAAAGGGTAACGTTTAATACCATGCTGTCTAATGAAGGGTAATGTATGATCCAGTGCCGTCTAATGAAAGCGTTAGATATAATCCCATGCCGTTGACAGAAAGTGTAAAGCTGGAAGGGAACTTAAAATGTCTATTTACAAATGCCAGAAGTCTAGCAACCAAAATGAGGGAGCTTGAGGCGCAAGTTCTAGAGGAGCAGATTGATGTGGTTGGTGTTGATGAAAAATGGCTGGACTCCTCACATGATTGGGCTGTCAACCTTCAAGGTTTTACTCTATTTAGGAAGGAGAGAGCAAACAGGAGGGGAGGAAGAGTGTGTCTGTATGTAAGGAGTGATATAAAGGCAAATGTGAAAGAGGCAATAGAGGGTGAAGATGTGGAAACATTGTGGATGGAAACACAAGGAGGGGTTAATGCAGAAAACATTATTTTGGGCGTAATCTATAGACCCCCTAATATCGCTGATAAAATAGAAGAACAGGTGCATAAACAAATGGAGCGGGCAGCACAGGCGGGTACAGTGGTAATAATGGGCAACTTTAATTACCCAGACATTGACTGGGGTCACGGTTCTGCATCAACTGCAAAGGGGAGGAAGTTCCTCAATCTCTTACAGGATAGTTTTATGGGGCAGTTTGTGGAGGATCCTACTAGAAGTGATGCTCTGTTGAAACTGGTAATTTCTAACAAAGCAGAACTTGCTGGAGTGGTCACTGTCTCTGAAAATCTAGGTAACAGTGACCACAATATACTTCATTTTAGTGTAAACTGGAAAAAAGAACAACAGAGCGGGAGGGCAAAAACATTTAATTTTAAAAGGGCCAATTTTCCCTTATTGAGGAACGCAATACAGGACATAGACTGGGAACAGCTATTAGTAAATAGTGATGTAGAAGCCAAATGGAGGAGCTTTAAATATACTCTGGGGGAACTTATAGCAAAATATAATCCTATGGATAACAAGTATAGGCGACTAAAACTAAAACCAACATGGCTTCTACCTTCTGTTAAAAGGGCAATAAATACTAAAAGTAGGCATTCAAAAAGGCATCAGCCTTTAGAAATTACAAAGAGCTTAATAAAATCTGTAAAAAAGTGATCAAAAAATGAAAGGCAGGTCGCCCAGAACAGCAAGACAAACAACTTGCAGATGTGTCACTGAGTATTTAAGGAAGTGACATGGTAGAGGGCTCTTGCTTGAGTAAGGGGAGGAGCTTCTCCAAAACCTCGCACGCTCGCCTCGGTTCCGACCTGTCTGTTCAGTGCTCCACCATTTGACTTCCTACACATGGAGATCATTGGAGCTTACATTCTTGGACTGCGGACATTACACTGGTTGTGGTTTTCTACTGGATACATGCAAGTAGCACACTTGTACTGACAAGAAATGTTTGTGTTTTAAAGAAACATATTTAATAAATGATGGTTTTTAACGGTATTGGTTACCTGCAACTGCTTATATGTTGGATATGGGGATGTTTCACAGCCAAAGGCGTTGGCTACTTGACCAGGATCGATGTTGATCTCAGTGCTGAGCTATACGTGGTATCCTACAAGATGAGGTACTTCATACACTCGAGTACCATGGGTATTAAAAGGCGACATAGTGTTCCAACAGGACAACGACCTGAAGCATGCATCAAGGTTGGAGAAGGAATGGTTCAATGACATTGAAGTAGAGTTGTTGTATTGGCCTCTAAAGTACCCAGACCTCAACCCAATCGAAAACTTGTGGGTAGAGTTGAAGAAAAAGCTGTATATGTACCCAAGTCCAGTATGCACCAACATTGGGAATGTGTAGAAGAGACCTGGGATCAGACTTTGGTCAAGTCTTGCTTGAATCTGATGCAGAGCATGCCCAGGATTCAGGCAGTGCTGAAAACTAAAAAGGTGGATTTACCAAATACTAACAAAATAATAAAAATTAACATTTTGATTTTTGGGAACAAAACCGTAAGAATGCAATTACATGACTAGAATCTGCAAAACTTAGCAGATGCTAAATACTTTCAAGTCAAATTTATGTATAAGAGAACCAAGATGATTGTCTATAAAGTGATGGTAGTCTCGTGTACAGAGCTGTAGTGGATGGTGAAATATGGCGCATGAAAGTCAAAAGTTCTAAACATTGTTAACATTTTGCTTGTCCGTGTATGTTCTACCTAAATAGCTTGATTTTATCTTAAAGTGATAATAAGCCTGATGTTACCATTTTACTACAGTAAAGTTATCACTTAAACATACGCCATGTATCAGGGAGTTGGAGTCAGAGAAATTGAGGAGTCGGAGTCGGGGCTTGCCAACTCCACAGTCCTGGTTCTTGGCACAAACTGATCCACCCAATAAAAAGTGTAAAGTTGCACACCGGTGTCTAAACCTCACTCTATGATAAATCTGCTGCTTTTTTAGACTCTAGTATAAGTTTACACTAAGTATTATATAGTAAATGTGTTCCTTTGAGTATAAAGCACATCCCGAAAAGAAGCTCCTGCTCTCAAAATAGATTTCCAGCAGATATTTGACTGTTTACAGGCTTGCTTTATTTGTATTACTTATCTGCTTCATTAATCTTCATTTTGCATTATGTTGGGTGGCATTTTGGAAGTTTGGGGCCAATTTCCCAGAGTTATGGAACCAATTAATATGCTATGCTGAGGGACCACATGTATTCTATATCTTTTTCTATAATACTAAAACAACCTAAAGCCAATATTCTATCTGTTTTATAGCATGCACATGCACTGGAGTTGTTACAGGACCAGTTGCAAGAAGGAGCCAAGGCATTGGATGTTGGCTCAGGCAGTGGATACCTCACTGCCTGCTTTGCTAGAATGGTTAGTCTGATAGTTTGACATTAATATAAACTTTTCTTGATGTCCTTCCGATACTCTTGGCTTTTAAACCATATTCTACTATGTTTTGCAAAACTTTTGCTTTGTATGAGATATATAATAATTATTTTAGTTAAGCCTATAAGAGGTTCTTCTCTTTTTTTTCCAAACAAAGCTAGTTGTAATATCCTACAGTTTGCATGAATACAGTACATAGTGGGTGCTTTGATGGCAGATACAGTTTAAGTTCAACTGTTGGCTCATGTATCTAGCCCACAGGTGTCAAACTGCCGGCCCTCCAGCTGTTGGGAAACTACAACTCCCATCATGCATTTGTATAATCTATAACGTGTGCACGATGGCATTTATTCCCACAGCGGATTGTGCCGCCGTATTGACACCCCAAATCTGCCTGAGTAAGGGCAGTGTTACAGGGCGGGGCCGAATGCTCGAGCAGTCGCTCTTGGCCCCATTAGACAGTGCATTTGACCATTACATTGTAGCAGTAAATAATTGCATGCACTTTCTCGCGGCGGATTCGCCGAGCTGGGAGGAGCGACGGATTCCACTGTTCTCAATGAGAGCAGTGGATTACCGTAATTGCTGCCGCGGATTGGCGCCGTACTGCAGCACAAATCCAGCGCGCAGTACGGCACCAATACGCGGCAGAATAAGCCGTGTGAACGAGGCCTAACAGTGGGCACGATGGCAGTTGTAGTTTCCCAACAGCTGGAGGGCCGGCAGTTTGACACCCCTGATTCTAGCCTGAGGATAGCCAGTAGTTTATTTCATGGGCCAATGTTATTTTTTTTTTTTTAAATGCTCTTTGACACCAGTGCATAGACACAAGTAGATTGCATTTGATCCATTACATTGTTATGCAGGAGAATAACTACTCACCTTTTGCTGATATTTCACACTACGTTGATTATGTTGCATGTATTTGAGGACAATCGAGAAGACATAGTCCAGCATGGGCTACGTTTGCTCTATTTCCCAACGACATACGCTTATCTTAGAGGACTCAATAGCGCAGGGTACCACCCTATTGAGTCCCACAGGAAATACGTATACCGTCGGAAAATAGAGCAAATGTAGCCCATTCTGATCTCTAAGGGGCCGATTTGAATGCGTTGCTGTATCCGCCAGGGTACCATTTTTCAAGGCACCGCGACTGATACCTGCAACATAATGATTAGTGTGAACCCACACTTAGTCGCATACCCACGGATATGCCTAAAAATACAGTGAATGGAATAATTATTTGATCCCTTGCTGATTGTGTAAATTTGCCCACAAACTAAGTCATGAACAGTCTATAATTTTTAAGAATAGGTTAAGTTTAACATTGAGACATAGAATATCCAAAATAAAATCCAGAAAATCACCTTGTATAAATTTATATACATTTATTTGCATTTTGCAGTGAGAAATAAGTATTTGATCCCGCTGGCAAACAAGACTTAATACATGGTAGCATAACCCTTGTTGGCACAGCAGTCAGACGTTTTTGTAGTTGATGATGAGGTTTGGGCATGTTGGGAGGAATTCTGGTCCACTCCTATTTGCAGATCATATCTAAATCTTTAAGATTTTGAGGCTGTCGCTTGGCAACTCAGAGATTAAACTCCCTCTATAAGTTTTCTATGGGATTAAGGTCTGGAGACTGGCTGGGCGACTCCATGATCGTAATGTGCCTCTTTTTGAGTCACTCCTTTGTTGCCTTGGCTGTATGTTTTGGATCATTGTTTGCTGGAAGACCCAGCCACGACCCATTTTTAATGTCCTGGCGGAGGGAAGGAGGTTGTCGCTCAGGATTTTACCGTACATGGCTCCATCCATTCTCCCATTGATGTGGGGAACTAGTCCTGTGCCTTTAGCAGAGAAACATCCCCAAAACATAATGTTTCCACCTCCATGCTTGACAGTGGGGAAGGTGTTCTTTGGGTCATAGGCAGCATTTTCTTCCTCCAAACACGGCGAGTTGAGTTAATTCCAAAGAGCTCAATTTTTGTCTCATCTGACCACAGCACCTTCTCCCAATCACTCACAGAATCATCCAGGTGTTCATTAGCAAACTTCAGACAGGCCTGCACATGTGTCTTCTTGAGCAGGGGGACCTTACGGGTACTGCAGGATTTTAAACTATTACGGCATAATGTGTTATCAATGTGGTGACTGTGGTCCCAGCTGCCTTGAGATCATTAACAAGTTCCCCCCTTGTAGTTTTAGGCTGATCTCTCACCTTCCTCATGATCAAGGATACCCCACAAGGTGAGATTTTGCATGATGCCCCAGATCGATGTCAATTGACAGTCATTTTTGTACTTCTTCCATTTTCTATTGCAAGAACAGTTGCCTCCTTCTCACCCAGCGTCTTACTTATGGTTTTGTAGCCCATTCCAGCTTTGTGCAGGTTTATGATCTTGTTGCTGACATCCTTAGAAAGCTCTTTGGTCTTGCCCATGATGTAGAGGTTAGAGTCTGATCAATTAATTGAGTTTGTGGACAGGAGCCTTTTATAAAGGTGACTATTTAAGACAGCTGTCTTTAATGCAGGTAACAAGTTGATTAGGAGCGTCTAACTGAGCTGTAGGAGCCAGAACTCTTAATGGTTGGTAGGGGATCAGATACTTATTTCTCACTGCAAAATGCAAATACATTTATATAATGTATACAATGTGATTTTCTGGATTTTACTTTGGATATTGTATCTCTCAATGTTAAAATTAACCTACCCTTAAAATTAGACTGTTCATGTCTTTGTCAGTGGGCAAACTTACAAAATCAGCAAAGGATCAAATATTTCCTTCACTGTAGATGTGAACGAGGCTTGATTTTTAAAGCCGTTCTAGGTATGCAATTCAACATCAGCACAAGATAAGTGAAGCAAAATGTTTACTATTCAACACTTCACTTTTACATCAGTGCATTGAAATCTGTATGAAGATAAGTGATTCTAATTATTAGTTTTAATTGGAAGACTTTAAACCCTGTTCTCCTCACACTGGATCTCAGATGGACTGGCAGAAGGTAATGATTTCTGTGGAAAAAAATCATTTAAACTAATGACATAAAAATGACCTAAAACTTACCCATTTCAAAACCGGTGTATTGTTTTCAGGTAGGTCAGACTGGGAAGGTTGTAGGCATTGAACACATTGAAAAGCTTGTACTTGATTCTGTTCAAAATGTCCAGCAAGATGATCCAGAATTACTGAGCACTGGACGTATAAAGTTTGTCGGTAAGTCGTTTGTTTTACCTTTTTTGTCTGAGCATTGTTTATTAGTTAATTAGGCAATGACAAAACTGTGAGAATAAGAGGAGAACACAATGAGTGGGAAAGCTACAGAATTTTTGTAGTAATGAGAAAACAGGACATGAATGTAGCGCAGTGCAGAGCATTGCAGCTCTGTTTTAAATAAGATTAATTTTTAATTGATCATAGGTTTACTGACCCAAACTCTTAACATCACAGGGATCTATGATGCATAATACAAAAAAGAAAGCTCACCACTAATCAAATCTGTGTTAGTGGTAGAATCAGAATCCAGTACACCTCACCAGTCCTGCGAGGTTCATTCATATAAACCAAGCAAATTCAAACTGGATATCCTATTGTAGTATAAAACTTCTTAAATTTATTAGACAATATTTAAAATTGCTACAGCCATATCGTCAAAAATAGGTCAAGGCCCATAGGGAACGCGTTTCGGGCTTGTATGCTCTTAATAATGGCTTAGCATACCTTAAAAAAAAAAAAAAAAAAAACACCTGGGAAACTTAAAAGAAAACAAGGACCAATGAGGACAAAGTATCATTAATGATGCAATAATCGTTATTGAAAAATCATTTGTATGTGTATAGATGATAACAGAGACAAAAGAAACACTTAAATGTAGATAATATATACATATAATAAATCAGACCTAAAATTAAATCCTTGGGGGGAAACAGGTATTGAGATAAAAAGCCAAAACGCCTCTCGTTCATGTAGCAGCTTAACCCAGTCTCCACCCCTTCTTGGTCTGTACATCCTTCTTTTTTTTTTGTTTTGCTGCCCTGTAACATACATCTCTGGATAGAATATAAATGTTCTTGTATACAGATCCTAAGTTTACATGTAGTGCACCCTATGTAGTGTTTCACGCACATTTTACAAAAATAGCATAAGTCGTGTTACAGTTCAGGAAATCTCTTACAATATACTTGAAATGATCATTTTTGGTGCCGAAAGTTGTTTCAAGTGTGTACTTACACGAATTGCAAAAAGTCCCACCTTAAGGAAAAAATATTTTAGTAGAGAGCCAGGTATCGTGCGTTGTATGATAGTAAGTTGCCTAATGTACACCCTCATTTAGGAATGCATTTAACTCCTTCTTTTTAGATGGTTTTCAATTTGTTGTCTCGATTGAGGATCGGAAGATATTTAAAAAATATCTTTCTTACTTCCGGGAATTCCACACTATAAGGAGTTGAGAAAATTATTTTAGAATAATGAACAATGTAAGATTTATTTTTGTTGTTACTTGTAGTACTCATTATTAAACTCTCTTCTGTATATTTATCAAAGACTTTACGGGCTCTCTTCAGCATCCATCCCTTGAGCCCCTAGCTCTGAGTCTTTTATCTAATTGATCACAATGTAAACGCATGGTATTCCTGTCTGGACAGGCTCTTACTGTGCAGTGTCCACATCGGATGACTGCACACAGTTTGGGGTCAAGAAGATGCATTAAGTTGATTGCCTGTCAGTTTCTATAATTTAGTTTCTGTTTTGGACAGCAGACAATTCTCTGACAACGTAAGATCTAAAAAATCTACTGGATCATAATTTGTAGAAGCCAAAAATGATGCTGTGCGTTTGGGGTCCGTAAACCTACGGTCAGGCTGCGACACTTGACCTTATTACAGATGCAGAAATGTGCCAGTAATATGGTTTGCAGTTTTGGAAACAGTTCCCATTGACCGGATTTTCCGCCGGACGGGTTTTGACACCGCCAGTGCAACGAAAAACTTAAAACATGTTCCTTCTTCCTCCGGGTGTTCGGGCAGAACATGAAGATGTGGGTGCAAAGAGGGACAGCCTGAATCCGCAAATCGCGGACAAAAGCCGTACCACTACATGCCAAAGAGAGACAAAATACTGGTCGGAAAATTTGGTCTTTGCCGTGGGAACGCACCCTAAAGTTATGTTCACACAGTGTAACTGCGGGGCACGTTTCGGCACATATTTGCACTTCAATACGCCCAAAATGCGCCCCACAATTACGCCATGTGAACATACCCTTAAGGTAATTCATAGCTCTCGTAGAGAGCTATGAATTACGTCCGTCTCCACCGGCGTACAATTTGTGCGTCACTTCTTCTGGGCACTTATGTGCTGTGGATAATGGAGGTGAAAGGGGCTACCCCCCCCGTGCGCTTTACAAGTATGTGCTGGCTAGCGCATACTCCTAAAACACCTGACATATTGCGGTGTGTACAGAACGCGCCACAATACGCCGTGTGAACGCACCCTAAGGTAACTCTGCTTTGAAAACAAAGCCAAAACATTAAAATTCCCTCTACCCCTCCCTTCATCTACATCACTTCCGCCTTTAGATGAACTTGGTGGACATTCTTCTTTTACAGTTCCATTACCGTTTATTTTTTCATCGATCGACTTTTGACACCGCCAGTGCAACGAAAAACTTAAAACTGTTCTTCTTCCTCCTGGTGTCGGCAACATTGAAATGTGGGTTGCAAAGGGACAGCCTGAATAAGCAAAGTCGCGACAAAAGCCTACCACTACATGCCAAAAGACAAAATTACATGGTCGGAATAAAATTTGGACGCTAGGAACGACCCTAAAGTTATGTATCACAACATGTACTGCGGCACGTTTCGGCACATATTTGCATGTAAGGGCCCAATGTCTCCCACAATTAGTCTTTGATCCTTACGTCGTTTTAATGGTATTCATGCTCTCAAGAGACAGAATACTCCGGAACGGTCCAACACGACGTAACAATTGTGACGTCACTTCTATCTGTGCACTTATGTGCTTTTTGGATAATGGTTGTTGAAAGGTCCCCCCGTGCGTTTCAGCAAGTTTCTGTAGCATAGATAGGAAAAAAGTCTCTCTATCTATCTATCCATCCTACTGCAGCACCTCACCGTCCAGCCGCCGCTCACTTCCAATCCCCCGTCCATCCAGACGCCGCTCACCTGCGATCCCCCGTCCAGCCGCCCACTGCGCTTTTCGCATCCGCTTTCAGGATGCAAAGCGCCGCTGATACATGCCCGGAGTGTGGAGCGCTTTTTGACAGGTGCCAAAAGCGCACTCCAGTATCTCCTATGGGCTTTAACTTGCGTAGAACGCAAGAAGAATTGACATGTCAATTCTTAAAGCTGATCCGAGAAGCAAAGTGCAGGAGAGCTCTCAAAAGCGCATCGCTGATCTCCCGTGAGAACAGCGATGCGCTTTTGCCATTGAATGCAATGTTAATCACACTGACAATTGTTAGATCCGTTTTGCGGATCCGTAAAACGGATCACAAAAGCGTCGTGTGAACAAGCCCTAAATTGTGCACTTTAGATGAAAATCTAGTACATGTTACTTAATGAGCAGTTCTCTCTTTTAAGTCATTGTCTATCATTCTTTGTGTAGCAGTGATTCTAGCAGTATGGTACAGCATCAGATTCTGTGGGGAAACCAAAAATTGATTTTCTGGCAACATCCACAAAAACCGGGCTCTATTTAAACATACATGTATATGAGAAATGGATAGAGAAGAAGGGTCATCAGCCCCAATTGGCACATTGATTACCCCTCTTTTCTCTATATTCCCGTCTGTGTTCTTTTGACAGTGCTGTGAGATTTGGCTACAGTGAGTTGGATTTCTTGTTGTCTTCTATTGAACCAACCACCTCTACATATAGTAAGGGGGCCATACAGTGAAAAACTGTTATGTAGTTTCATATTGTAAAAACATTATATTTTATATCAGACTGTTAAAAGGGGTCACCCAATTGTAAGGCCCCATTCACATCACATTTTTTTGTCCTTGTTCATGGCATCCGTCGGAATACCATGAAAAAATTATTCCAATGGATACAGTAGTGAAGCTGAGATGGAGCCATAGAAAACTGTTGGGGAAACATAGTTCGAACTGGACTACATTAGCCCTATCCACTGAACATATGTATTTTTTTGCATAAGACAAAGTGTGGTCAAACCCCCCGATATGGATCTCTATGGGCCCATCAAGGGCCTGCCACAGTATTCATAGGGATTCATTTTACGCGGTATCCCAACAGATATTGCAAATGGTCATAAAAACAGTGATGTGAATGGGCCCTTAGAAAACCTTCTGTTTCTTACCTTTTTTAGAATTCAATACTGAAAGGAGGTCCTCTGTTCTGGATCCTTAGGGTGCTTTCACACAGCGCAGTTTTGGTGCAGTTTTCACTGCGCTACAATTTAACTGCCATTATTACCAGCAAGCTTATTTCACTTATCTAAACTGTTTGGAAAATGAATAATCCATTAGTGTGTTTTTTATTCACAATGATTCAATCATAGTCATTGATGAATTACTTGAAACACCTTTCTGAACAATTTACACAGTTGAAATTGGTGGCAGTGCAGGAAAACTACCAGCGTTTCCCTTAGGGTGCTTTCACACGGTGCGTTTTTTGGTGCGTTTTCGATGCGTTTTTTCAATGCGTTTTTTGTGCAGGAAGGCACAGCAATTAATGCTGTATATTTCTGCACAAAAAAACGCATTGAAAAAAACGCATAAAAAAACGCACCGTGTGAAAGCACCCTAAGGCCATGTTCACACGGCTTATTCTGGGACGTAATTCAGTCCGTAATTACGCGCCGAAGTGTGCCAATTACGGGCTGAATCCGTCCCAGTAACTACGGTAATGCACAGTTCTCATAGAGAACTATGCATTACGTCTCCTCTTCCTGCTCGGCGAATACGCCGAGCAGGGAGATAATTGACAGTTCACTTTCTAGCGGCGTATATGCGCCGCTAGCAATGACTGTCTATGGGCCGGCGAAGTGCCGGCCCCCCGCTCGCTCCCCCGCTCCCGCCCCCGGCCACACGGCGGAATTGCGGGGCGGAATTACGCCCCGCAGTTAAGCCGTGTGAACATAGCCGAAGGGTGCTTTTTCAGAGCGCAGTTTTGGTGCACTTTTAACTGTGCTCCAATTAAAATGTCTTTATTACCAGCAAGCTTCTTTCAGTTGTCTAAATTGTTCAGAAAGGTGTTTCAAGTAAGTAATCAATGACTGTGTGTGATGTCTTGTGGATTACAATCACACTAATTGATTACTCACATTCCAAACAGCTTAGATAAGTGAAAGAAGTTCAGGTAGCTGGTAATAAAGGCAGTTTAATTGGAGCGCAGTTAAAACTGCATCAAAACTGCGCTGTGTGAAAGCAGTCCTAGATGGCAGCTAATCGCAGAGGCTTCAACAGGAGAACACTGTGATCTGTACGTTGTCAACCGACTCTTTTAATAACTTATTGAGTGAGTTAGCAAGGTGAAAAGTGTCCCTTTATATGATTCTACATCCATCATGAACTGCACAACAAATTATAACCTGTTAAAGGGATAGGACATCAAGGGATAGATGAACAATTTGGAACTGCTGTTTCCTTGACAAAAGCTTATTTATTGATGAAGTTCTGTACACTATTGGAAAATGTACTTTGGGTGCTTTCACAGTGGTTTTTTGTGCAGCAATGTACAGTATTAATTGCTGTGCCTTTCTGTACAAAAACACATCTAAAAATGCAGCTGTGTGTGACAGCACCCTTAGGCTGTCTTTTTATGCGCTAGTCTTACCCTCTTTATGACCAGGTACCAGGTCTCTTTGGGCCTTAAAGGGGTGATTTCACCATGCTGTTTCACAGAGCATGCACTTCACAGCCAGTTCCTGGTCAGGCTGTGGGTAGGTCTATAGCAGTGATTGGCATATCCCCTCTGCTATTCCTAGCAGAGTCTGTTACAGGGACATTGTTAACAAAAGGGTGTAAATAGTAACACAGAAGGCAACAGAGCTCTAAAGGGTTAAAGTTTGTCAGTAACAAAGATAATCAAGCTCATGTGCTGGGCATTACACACAGCAGGGAGCGACGTTACCATGGTGGGACAAACCTGTATTTGGTTAATAGTCTTTATTTACTTATGCCTACATGTTTAACCCATTAACAGCCCTGGACGTATGAGTACGTCCCAAGGTCGCTAAGGGGCTTTGTAGCAGGATTGCATTGGTTACACTTCACTGTTTAACGCTTTAGACTCAGCGGCAAACATGGCCGCGCCATCTAAGTGAATGAGAAACAGTGCCGCACACAGTTTCTCACTCTGATTAGAACCCTGTGGCCAAATTACGGGGTTCCGATCACGTAACATGGCAGCTGGAAACATTGTGAAGGCTTCCATCACTGGCATTTCTTCTGTTTTGGGGCCAGGAAGCAGTAAAACCACCATCTGTCTACACCCTAATGCATTGTATTTCGATGCATTAGTCTGTATAACCGATCGTTCCCCCTAGTGGTGAAGTACCCTAGAGGAACTCAAAGTAAAAAAAAAATGTTTTAATGTATAAAAAGTATTAAACGTTCAAATCACCCCCCTTTCACCATTTTACAAATAAAAAAATAAAATAATAAAAAGTTACACATATTTGGTGTTTCCGCGTCTGAAAAAGTCTGATATTTTAAAATAGGACATCATTAATCCCTTACACTGAACACTGTAGAAGAAAAAAATTCAAAACTTTTTTTTTTTTTTTTGTCATTTCACGTCCTATAGGAAATGGAATAAAATTGATCAAAGAAGTCGAATGTATTCCAAACTGGTGTCAATTAAAAAGTACACTTCATCCCGCAAAAAATGCCGCCGCACTCAAGTCAGTAGATGTTCGTACAAAAAAGTTATTGGTCACACAAAATGGCGCCGCAGCACAAGTTTAAAAAAATCAAAAATGTTTGGAATTTTTTATGCCACCAAAACATAACGGAATCCCTACATGTTTGGTATTGGTGGATGCATATCAACCTGTGGAATACAGATAACACATCATTTATACCGGAGAGTGAATGCCCTAAAAGAAAACACTGTAAACATGGCGCAAGTACATTTTGTTTAACATTTTGCCCCACTAAAAATGTTTTGCAGTTTCCCAGTATATTCTATAGTATGATGAAGGACACCATTAGAAACTACATCTTGTCCCGCAAAATAAAAGCCCTCATATGTTTATGTAGGTGGAAAAGTAAAAAAGTTATAGCTCTGGAAAGGCGAGGAGGGAAAAACATGTCAACAAAAAAAAAACCTCAAGGTCCTTAAGGGGTTAAAGGGTTTTCTTACCAAATTGATTTTAATGTCTTCATACTTTTACATATTTTCAAAAAGCCATAACTTTTTAATTTCTGCATCAACGTAGCTGCTTCAGGGTTTGCTTTTTTGCAGGACACGTCTTATGTTCCATTAGCTCTCTACTGGAGGCCACATAATTTATTGATTAGCTTTTATTATTTTATTTTTTATCTTAGTGGTGCAGTGTAAAAACCATAGGAAATTCCACTAAAGTCCTCATTGTTTAGTTTTTCTGCCATTTTCTGTACTGTAGGGTGGTTATAAAACAGCCATCTTCTATTTTCTACAGGTTGGAACTTTTTTTTTTTTTAATGAAAATTGATTTAACAGAATACTTTTTTTTCTCATTGCTGTTCTATTAGGGGACTTGATGCAGCGTTGCTTACATTACCTCTACAATGCTTTTGTATACTTAGTATTCCAAAGCATTGTTGCTGCTTCGTGTTGCTGACAGCTCCCTATTAGGCCTTTGCAGAGGCAGATGCTGATGGCCGACTTTTGGGCTTTTGTTAAAGGGGTTGTCTCACTACAAGGATTGCTTTTTATGTTAAAGATCTTGCAAAAAGAAGTCACTTTGCAATATATGTCTATTAACAGTGTCCAACCTATTACTAGTTATCCCTTCCTGTATAGGCTGCATCAGCTCCTCAGGTCGCTATAGCTACAGACCTGTTTGATCTCTCCTGATGGGCTGCCAGTGCTGGTTGCTATAGATACTGACCTGGTGCCCTCAGCAGCCCATCACTGCAGGTTAGAAGTAGCCAGTACAGCCAGTAAACACTGAATTGAAATATGCAACTGAGAAAACAGTACTGAGGATGAATCGCTGTAGTGAAACAACCCCTTTAAGCCCCCAGCTGCCATGGTAACCCATCTTCATCCTATGATTGCTTTGTGGAATGCCAGTGGCCAGATATCTAAAACTTTTTAGATGCCACACTTGCTGTTGATCACAGTATTTGAAGGGTTAAACTGCCAGGCAAACAGTCATCTCTGATCCTTGCAGTTGTGGCAGGAAAATGGATGTCTATTTGAGCTGCGATAGTGCCACAGTTTACAGGGTGGATATGGCTGTATCCGTTAGATCACCATGATCAATACATCCATAATAATTTTCAGTCTTCAAATAGGAATTCGCAGAAAAGGAATGTGATAAAATTTGATCTTTATTCCACCAGAAAACTGTTGCAAAATGTTTATTAAATTCCTCCATATATTTTCAAAAGTAAGTTGAAACCCGACCATCTTTTATGAGCTTGTCTGATTGTCCGTAATGGGATGGGCATTACTGTGGGATTGGTCCCCCTTTTAAGGCTTTAACAATATCCATTATTTTTTGCAGTTGGTGATGGCAGGCTTGGGTATCCTGAAGGAGGCCCTTATGATGCAATTCATGTTGGGGCAGCAGCTGCAACAGTACCTCAGGAAGTAAGTGAATGATAGTGGGTATCAAATCCAAGAACCGGATTTTAGTCAGTAGACCGTGAAAGCTTCACACCATTAAATCTACATCTAATACACGTGCATGTATTAACATAGATATGGGAGAAAAAGGGAGAAAAGCGCACAATAGTGAAGTATGTCTAAATTATCAGTAATATGTAGATATCATATGCGCTCACCTCTAGGAGTTGTGCGAAACAATGCAGCACAACTTTCTAAATGCAAATGTTATCTCCTTAGTGCTCTCCTTGTGTCGGCAGCCAGGTGTCCGCAGACCCGTGGGTAGAAATTCTCACGGTAAAAATTAGCGATACAAATAAAAATTGCGGGACTTGCGGCGCTCTCGGAGGATAAATCAATATGTATACAAGTCTTCCTTTTCAGGGTATTTATTGTTTAAAAGAGAGGATTACTCTCATAAAAAACTAAAAACACAACACTTAACGCGTTTCACATGGTATACCCATGCTTCATCAGAAGTATAAGTTTGAATGGTCATTTTGGCGGGTTTTTATAATAGATTCATTTACATAATTAATCAAATGGTAAAGTATTTAACCAATCCCTTATCCTCTTTCTTATTTAAATTATAACAAAGAATTCTACTGGATATGGGCAACAATCAATTAGATGTTATAGAGTTACCACACTGAAAACGTTCCCGATTTCAACATGTGGGCTACGCTTGATCTAAACACAAAACATATGCCGTATTCCTTCCTGATCACGTTCGTAATACGTTCTTCACTTGTTCCACTCAACTAATTAGGGAATGGTTCTAGTTTGTTTAATCTATTCCCATGTACATATGTATGTGTTTTGATGTTAATTGTGGCATGCTGGGATTCCTCTTTTACCCCAGGTGTTTTGTTTTGTTTTTTAAACTGACACCTTCCTCTGGCAATGTAAAAGGCTCGTTCCCGTAGCAATGTAAAAGGCTTGTTCTCGATCTATTTGATCTCAGTATCATGGTGAGATATACTAGTTGTCTATTCCTAGTATGTGTGTATACTACTTCCGAAAATCCTATATATACATTCAATTATACATGTTTTACCAAAAATAAATATTAAAAAGACTTATAAATTGTCCTCTTTTCTTTCTTAATTGAAAGTTGTATAGTCTTGCAGAATAAATATATTATATCAGAATTATGTTAATATTAATTACTACATGGACTAAAATCTAAAATAGATAAAAATTATAGATAAAAATTATTCCTGTTGGCAAACAAAAATTAGCACCGTATTAATTCAACTATTTCGTTCAATCCTTGTGGTTGAACAGTTTTCAAAGTGTACATCCAATACAATTCCCTTTTTTGGAGTTGCTGGAACCTATTGGGACAGTCATCTGATATTCTATCTATAGGGGTAATCTGTAGATCTCCAAAATTCTGTTTGTGTGTCTCTTTAAAATGGTTAGCCACACTCTGTTTTATATCCCCTTTTTTTACACTTGATCTGTGTCCATTAAGACTAACTCTCGGTGGGCATATAGTGCGCCCCACGTATTGAATATTGCAAGTACACTGGATTACGTATATTACATAATTCGATTTACAAGATAAACTATGTTTAATCGGAAATTTTTCTTTTGTTATACATGATTCCACAAATTTGGTTGTAGTAATGCTAAGACAGCAGAGGCATCCAGGGGGATTTGCATTGGAAACTGCCTAAATTCGGGGTGTTTTCACTTTGTTAGATATGTCCTTTTTTGATGTTCTACTGGGTGCTAAAATACCCTTTAAATTGGGTGTCCTTCTGTATACTATAGATGGTCTCTTGGGAATAATTTTATTTAAAATGGGGTCTTGCTGAATAAGATACCAATGTTTACTCAGCAATTCCTTTATTTTGTTATAGGAGGTGTTGTATTGTGTGATTAACGAGCAATCAGTATGATCTGGATTTTCTGGTTTAGTAGAAGGCTTCAAACATTGTTCTTGTGATACGGACTCTGATTTTTCATATGCATCATTTAACAGTTCTTTGGGATAATTCTTGCTTATAAATCTGTCCTCTAGTATTTTGGCTTGTTTTTTTAAAATATCCTCCTCTGAGCAGTTCCTTCTAATCCTTTTTAATTGGCCATATGGGATGTTCTTAAGCCATGGTTTATAGTGTGCACTTGAAAATTCTATAAAGCTATTGGTGTCAAACCGCTTTGAAATATTCGATGTAATAAAGCAGTTTTTGGGCATATGAGATTTTTAAGTCCAGAAACTCAATCTCCTGTTGGTTATGATGAGATGTAAAGGTAATTCCAAATTTGTTATTATTGAGATGCATAACAAATTGGGGTATTGCATCCTTGGACCTTGCCAGACAATGAATAAATCATCAATAAATCTTTTGTAGATGGAAATATACTGATAGTTTCGATATGCATAAATATATTCCATCTCAAAACGACCCATGAATAGATTAGCGTACCCGGGCGCTAATTTCGTACCCATGGCAGTCCCCCTTGACTGCCAATAGGTGGCGCTGTCATATTGGAAATAATTATTTTCCAAAACATATCTTAATCCCTCTAGCAAGAATGTTTTATATGGTTCAGTGAGAGTGGTGTCTCTCTCCAGGAAATATTCTACGCATTTTATACCCAAGTCATGTTGGATGTTAGAATATAATGACGACACATCTAGGGTTAGGAATATGTAAGTTTCTTTAGCTGCCACGCCAGAAAGAATTTGGATTAAATGGCTCGAGTCTCTGAGATAGCTGTCTAGTTCTTTTACATATTTTTGTAGGTGTAAATCAATAAAATGAGATAAATTGCTGGTTAGTGAATCAATCCCAGATATTATTGGTCTTCCCGGTGGTGATGACAAACATTTATGCAGCTTGGGCAGATAGTAGAAAAACGGTGTGTTAGGCTCTTTATTGAAAATAAATTGTTTCAGCTTATTGTCAATCGTGCCTTCTATGAGAGCTCTTTGAAAGAAAGCGTTTAGATTCTTTTGTAGATTGGGAAAAGGATCATGGGGGCACAGTTGGTAGTATGTTTCATCAGAAAGAATTTTTAGAGATTCCCTGTGGTAGTCCCCATAATCAAGGAGGACCACACCCCCTCCCTTGTCTGCTGGGCGGATGATAATATCCTTGTTTTGTTGGAGGTTTTTCAAAGCCTTAGATTGTTCTTTTGTTAAATTTGGTCTAGTTTTACATGGTTCTAATTTTTGTAAATCTGATAATACCAGTTCCTGGAATGTTTTTAAATAATGGCCCTGAGAATTAATGGGATAAAAGCTAGATTTGGGCTTTAAATTAAATTTGTTCAGTGTTGAAGAGTCGATATCCCTTTCCAGGTTAGTAATTGGATTTATGAGAAAATGTCGTTTTAAAGTTAATTCGCGTATATATTCGTGGACATCCAAAAAAAAGTGAGAATTGATCTAGTTTAGTGTTTGTTTGTGGGACAAAAATATAAGCCCTTGCTGAGTAATTCCATTTCACTATGCGTAAGACTATGGCATAATAGATTAAATATACCATTATCCCATAAATTATAGGTGACAGGACTAATATTTATTCTATGTGACGTACACAATCTTTTTTTCCTGAAGGCTCCTCCCCTGCAACCTCTATGGAACCTTTTCTTTTTACGATATGGCTTTTCCTTGGTGATAAATTGATCGCTGTGTTCTGGGGAGTCTGGGCTAAAAAAAGAAGATGTTATATTGTTGAGGTTGGATTGTGACATATCTAATAAATTGATAGATGTGTCGTGTATCGTGATTTGTGAAGAATAGAGAGGCGCATGCAATAAATTGGAACAATAACTGTCCGATTTTGACTGGTTATGCTCTTTTTTGATTTGTTCAAACCTCCTCAAAATTAGTTGTGCCTGTTGTGAAAGTTCTTTTATTTTAGGGGGTTGTTCCCCTTCCAATGTCAGAGGATCTGAAAGATTTATGGAAACACCTAATAAATCTTCAGAATTACTGATTATAGAGGCTGGTTGTATCGTATCAGTTGAGATAATCCTGGTAAACTATTTTTCAAAGTCTGACATGGTTGTCAGAGACATGGACTCTAGATCCGTGATAATGGGGATTTTTGGAGGAGAAATTGGGTTCTTATTTGTGTTAGGTTTTTCTACACATTTAGACAAAGCTTTGTCTGTTTTGCTTAGGGAAGTTTTGGGGCGAGCTCCCAATTTATTATATTCACCTATATGTAGCTTTTACTTGGGGTGGTGCTTGTGTTTTAATACTTTTATCTGTTGTGATTAACACCTCTTGTGCTGCCCGTGATTCAGTGTGAGTGTTTGAAGTAACTGGTTTCTCTATTATATTCTTTTTTTTAACTAAATTTTGATATTTGGAGTTAGAAAAAAAACGACCTCTAGAGGAAGGGGTGTTTTGATCCCTCCAACTTTGTTTCCTTGTATTTCTACTAATAGTATTCTTTGATCCCTCAACGGGGTCTTTAGTGTGTAAGGTTCCCTGTGGGTTTGTAGCCTGATTGATATTGTTTGTTCTGTCTTTGTCCCTTCTCAATTTTTGTTTTTTACGCAAAAAAATGTTTTTTTCATGTTTGGTGGCTTCTTCTGTTACTCTACGATTAATTTTCTCAAAATCTGGGTGTGATTCATATTTCTGTAAGTTGTCAACAATATTATTGATTTCCCCTAATGTTTGATTGATTAGTGTGGTACGTTTGTTAATTAAAATTTGCATCAATTGAATAGAACAGTTTCTTAAAATAGATCGCCATTCATGTACAAAGTCCAAATCTTCTGCAAAAGTGGGTGAAAGGTCTAATTCTAGGCCTTTAGGGATTAGTGATAATTTGATATAGATAGATAGAAATGTTATGTCCAGGTTATGCTGGATTTCTGTGCAAAGTTTTTTTTTCCAAATTATTAAATAAACCCGTCATTGTCCTTGTATCTTCATCTCTAAAAATGTTACTTATCTCCTTAAGCACTTCTGCTTGTAGGGTTCCTCCTTCATCTAGGAGCTGTTTCAAGAGGTTCTCTCTCAGATTGATCTTGTTTTTCAAGTAATCCATAATTCACCTTTGGCAGCCTTGACTCTCACACCGGGGATACCAGTTATAACACCCCGGCGAAAATAATAGATATGGGAGAAAAAGGGAGAAAAGCGCACAATAGTGAAGTATGTCCAAATTATCAGTGATATGTAGATATCATATGCGCTTACCTCTAGGAGTTGTGCGAAACAATGAGGCACAACTTTCTAAATGCAAATGTTATCTCCTTAGTGCTCTCCTTGTGTCGGCAGCCAGGTGTCCGCAGACCCATGGGTAGAAATTCTCACGGTAAAAATTAGCGATTCAAATAAAAATTGCGGACTTGCGGCGCTCTCGGAGGATAAATCAATATGTATACAAGTCTTCCTTTTCAGGGTATTTATTGTTTAAAAGAGAGGATTACTCTCATAAAAAACTAAAAACACAACACTTAACGTGTTTCACTGGTATACCCATGCTTCATCAGAAGTATAAGTTTGAATGGTCATTTTGGCGGGTTTTTATAATAGATTCATTTACATAATTAATCAAATGGTAAAGCATTTAACCAATCCCTTATCCTCTTTCTTATTTAAATTATAACAAAGAATTCTACTGGATCTGGGCAACAATCAATTAGATGTTATAGAGTTACCACACTGAAAACGTTCCTGATTTCGACATGTGGGCTACGCTTGATCTAAACACAAAACATATGCCGTGTTTCTTCCTGATCACGTTCGTAATACGTTCTTCACTTGTTCCACTCAACTAATTAGGGAATGGTTCTAATTTGTTTAGTCTATTCTCATGTATATATGTACGTGTTTTGATGTTAATTGTGGCATGCTGGGATTCCTCTTTTACCTCAGGTGTTTTTTTTTTTATTTATTTTTTTTAAACTGACACCTTCCTCTGGCAATGCAAAAGGCTCATTCCTGTACAATGTAAAAGGCTCGTTCTCTGTAAATCTATATTTGATCTCAGTATCATGGTGAGATATACTTGTTGTCTATTCCTAGTATGTGTGTACACTACTTCCGAAAATCCTATATATACATTCAATTACACATGTTTTGCAAAAAATAAATATTAAAAAGACTTATAAATTGTCCTCTTTTCTTTCTTAATTGAAAATTGTATAGTCTTGCAGAATAAATATATTATATCAGAATTGTGTTAATATTAATTACTACATGGACTAAAATCTAAAATAGATAAAAAATTCTAGATACAAATTATTCCTGCTTGCAAACAAAAATTAGCACCGTATTAATTCAACTTTTTCGTTCAATCCTTGTGGTTGAACAGTTTTCAAAGTGTACATCCAATACAATTCCCTTTTTTGGAGTTGCTGGAACCTATTGGGACAGTCATCTGATATTCTATCTATAGAGGTAATCTGTAGATCTCCAAAATTCTGTTTGTGTGTCTATTTAACCCCTTAAGGACCAGGCGTTTTTTTTTGGTGACACGTTCGTTTCTCCCTCCTCACCTTCTGATAGCCATAACTTATTTATTTTTCCACCTACATAGACATATGAGGGCTTTTTTTTTTCGGGACAATATGTACTTCCTAATGGTGTCATTCACCATACTGTAGAATATACTGGGAAACCGCAAAAAAATTCTAAGTGGGACAAATTGTGAAAAAAAAAAAAAACGTATTTTCATCATGATTGCGGGTGTTTTGCTTTTACGGCATTCAATCTTCGGTAAATATAATGTGTTATCTGTATTCTACAGTTGTTACGCTTCCGGCAATACCAAACATGTACGGTTTCCATTATGTTTTGGTACCATAAAAAAATTCCAAACATTTTCTATTTTTGAAATTTGCACCACGGCGCCATTTTGTGCGACCAATAACTTTTGTGTACTAACACCTACGGATGTCAGTGACGGGGCATTTTTTGCGAGCTGAAGTGTACTTTTTATCGCTAGCAGTTTGGAATGCATGCAAATTTTTTGATCATTTTTATTCAATTTTTTGAGTGACGTAAAATGACCAAAAAACGCAATTTTGGCATTTGGAATTTTTTTTCTTTTACGGTGTTCAGCGTACGGGATAAATGATGTTATATTTTTATAGATCGGACTTTTTCGGACGCGGCGATACCAAATATGTGTAACTTTTATTATTTTAACTATTTTATTTGTAAAATGGGGAAAAGGGGGTGATTTGAACTTTTAATACTTTTTTTTTGTACTTTAAAACTTTTTTTTTTTTTTTTTTTTTTTTTTTTTACTGTAAAAATTGAGGCCACCTATGGTACTTGACCACTAGGTGGCGCGATTGTTAATACAACCTAATGCATTACATATGCAATGCATTAGGGTGTACAAAGATGGCGGTTTCCCCACTTCCTGTCTGCGGATGGCAGTGGGGCAAACCGGCCAGGGTAAGTGACGGGAGCCTTCACAGGGCTCCCCACCACTATGCCCGGTGATCGGATCGGCGCAGCATAGCTGCGCTGATGCCAATCACCGCACGTCGCGCGGCACCGATGGGCGTTAATCAGACGCGCGGCATCTTCGGCGCTATGGTAACAGCGCCAGCGGGAGCAACCCGCCGGTGCTGTCACTGCCGGATTTTAGCGGCGATTTGCCGCTAACACCCGCCGGCTTGGGGGGTGGGGGGGGGGGGTCGCGGAGCGATCTCCCTGCAAAGCCCCTTAGCGGCCCTGGGACGTACTGATACGCCCAAGGTCGTTAAGGGGTTAAAATGGTTAGCCACACTCTGTTTTATATCCCCTTTTTTTACTCTTGATCCATCTACAGTATACAGAAGGGCACCCAATTTAAAGGGCATCTTAGCACCTAGTAGAACATCAAAAAAGGACACACCTAACATAAGTGAAAACGCCCCGAATTTAGGCAGTTTCCAATGCAAATCCCCTGGATGCCTCTGCTGTCTCAGCATTACTACAACCAAATTTGTGGAATCATGTATAACAAAAGAAAAATTTCCGATTAAACATAGTTTATCTTGTAAATCGAATTATGTAATATGCGTAATCCAGTGTACCTGCAACATACAATACGTGGGGCGCACTATATGCCCACTGAGAGTTAGGCTCAATGGACACCTAAGGAGCCTAAAAAACTTTGACTTGTCGCTATAGCCACATGCATTTCCACACTGCCATTAACCCAGGCTCCTCATATAACCCATCAACCACTATTTTATATTGTGGGTTTCTACCAATTATCCTCTCAGGCAACTACTTATTCTAATCAACACCAATTCATATATATTTTTCCATACATTAATAACTGTGACATGCATGATTAAGGCTTGTAATTTTGCCAAAACGTCGCATCTATTTTTGTCACAAGTCTGGATTTCCTTGTACCGGAAAAAATAAATCATTGTGTTGAATTCTACTATTTGTATCAAAATGGACTTCTCAATATAATTATTCTGCATTACTTACTGAGTGCTGTGGATTTATTACTCTATATCAATATAATTATATTATTGCTCAATGGCTGGACAACAAACTTGAAGCAGTGTTTATTTGATCACTTTCAAAGTGCATTGGAACACTTAGCACTTAGGGGGACATGTACGAAAACTGTCTAGATATAAGACTTTCTTTGTTACCCATAGCAACAAATCGGAGCTCATAGCAACCAATAGGAGCACATAGCAACTAACCGGAGATCCTCTTTCATTTTGGCAGACTTGGGGGGGCCTTTGTTAAAGGAGTTGTCTCATTACAAGCTTTCAGCCGGTCAGTGAGCCTGATGGTTGAATTGAGGGGCGTGCTTCTTGGTCTGTCTCTTCTGCTCCCTCTTCCCCCCTCCCCTCAGCACACAGGCAGCTCTATAACTTCTATACAGCAAGGGGGAGGGGGTTTGCTGCCAGAGTTAACCCTGTGTGTGCCTGCCTAGGTCTGTTGCAGGAGAGGGCTGATCTATGAGTGTAGAGAGGTCTGTGAAGCTGCTGTGTATACTAATAGCAGAGGGGATGCATGTGTTCCTATATCCCCTGCTTAGCTTACAAGTGTCCACATCTCCAGCAACAACAAACTCTGTCAGAACTGACACAGGGCAGCTGGGAAGTGTTACTATTTGTCACTAGTACAGCACAGCATGAAGTATTCACATGCCTGATCTGTATAGTGTTAGTATAGTGACAGTTCCACAGACACATTATGATTATAGTAACACACAGGGTCACTGCTGTCACATCTATCTGTGTAGAGAGCAGGAGGAAGCAGGCACACACAGGGTTAATCCAGGCAGCATGGACACAGAAGCCAGAGTCCTCCCTCCCCCTCCCTCCACTACAGAAGCATTCTGTTTTGGAGGGGCTCTCTGCTCAGACCTGTCTTCAAAGGTGATGAGTCATACAGACCTGACAGCCAGTAAGATAAGGATCAACAGGTCAGCTGCTATAGAAATTTGAGAAGCTGATGCACTCCTACTAACAGGGCTAACTCAAAATCAGTAGGACATTTGTAATGAACATATATTGCAAAGCTGCTTGTTTTTTAAAGATCTTTTAATTAAACCCAATCATTGTAGCAAGACAACCCCTTTAAGTCTCCAGCTGCCTAACCCATCAGCTCCCTGTGATCACCTCACAGAGTGTCAATGAGCAGATAATCCCCTTCCCTCTGTCAAGATATTTATTTAGATGTCATGGTTGCTAATGACTGTGGCATCTAAGGAGCTAAATGGTCGTGATCAGAGGTTTCTCTAAACCTATGTGCTGAACACCTGGCCACTCACTTCAAAGACAAAATCGACAGTATCCGGCAAAACATTGCATCTCAATCCTCAAGTAATACCAATCCTGTCCCTCCCTGCACATCCTCTAGTCTGCTCTCAGCCCTTGACCCAACAACAGAGGAAGAAGTATCCAGGCTTCTCTTGTCTGCTCACCCCACTTCCTGCTCTAGTTACCCCATTCCTTCTCACCTTGTCCAATCCATTTCTCCAGCTGTCCTCTCTCACCTAACTGCAATCTTCAACCTCTCTCTCCACTGGGATCTTTCCATCTTCATTTAAACAAGCTTCTATAACTCCTCTACCAAAAAAGCCCACTCTGGACCTATCCTGCGCTGCCAACTACCGACCAGTCTCTAACCTTCCATTCATCTCTAAAATCCTGGAACGCTTGGTCTACTCTTGCCTAATCCGCTATCTCTCTCTCTGATAACTCTCTTCTCGTGCTCTACAATCAGGTTTCTGCACTTTACACTCCATAGAAAATGCTCTAGTTAAAGTCTCTAATGATCTCCTCACTGCTAAATCTCAGGACAAGTACTCATTGTTGGTTCTTCTGGATCTGTCTGCAGCATTTGATCACCATCTTTTCCTCAGCATGCTCTGTGCCATTGGCATCCAAGATACTGATTTCTCTTGGTTCCCATCTTCCCTCTCTGACCGCCTCTTCGGTCTCTCATTTGCAGGTTCTACTTCTTCTCCTCTCCCTCTTACTGTTGGGGTTCCTCAGGGATCGGTTCTTGGTCCTCTTCTCAATCTATACAGCCTCCATTGGCCAAACCATCAGTAGATTTGGCTTCCAGTACCATCTCTACGCTGATGATTCCCAATTATACACCTCTTCCCAAGACCTCACTCCTGCCCTGCTACAAAACACCAGTGACTGTCTGTCTGCTGTCTCTAACATCATGTCCTCTCTCTATCTCAAACTAAACCTCACTAAAACTGAACTTCTTATCTTTCCGCCATTTACTAATCAACCCCCATCTGCTATTTCTCTCTGTGTGTGGCACCACCATAACTCCTAGGCAGCAGGTTGCTGTCATGGGGTTATTCTTGACTCTGTCCTTGAATCTGTCCTTCACCCCCTATATCCAATCCCTTACCCGCTCTTATCACCTGCACCTCAAGAACATCTCCAGAATCCGTCCGTTTCTCACTGTGGAAACAACTCAAACTCTCATTGTGGCTCTACTTTCTCGTCTTGAATACTGCAACTCCTTGCTTATCGGTCTCCCTCCCTGCAAACTCTGCCCATTCAGTACAGGATACAACATAAACTCGTCACACTCTTCACAGCGTTGCTCCCCCTACATCTCCGCCCTCGTATCTGTCTACCACCCTACCCGCTCTCTCCGCTCTGCTGCGGACATCAAACTACAAACCACAATCGTCCGAACCTCCCATGCCCATCTTCAGGATTTCACACGTGCTGCACCAATTCTCTGGAACATCTTACCACGTACCATCGGACACAGTCCTAACCTTGATAGTTTTAAGCAGGGCTGTGGAGTCGGAGTTGGTGCCCATTTTGCAGGAGTAGGAGTTGGAGTCGTTTAAAAATGGACCGTCTCCGCAAATATCTAATACATTGGTACAGTTCAATGCAGTGCCAAGAGCACTGCTCCCATATCGTCAGCCTCATCACATGAGGAGTGTAATTGATGCCATGGAGCAGGCAAAACGTTACCGTAGGGAAAAGATTCCGCTCCCATAGCAAACAGATTGACCAAATTTCAGCAAAATTTTTCACTTCTTCATATTTGCAGTTTATTAAAGTTTTATGTGTTCTAAAGTCGTATCTTATAAATATATTTTACATTGAGAAGCAAAAGGGTAACAATGTTTTGAACTTTTGACTTTCAGGCTGCATATCTCGCCATCCATGTGAGACTCATATCATTTTATAGACAATCACGTTGACTATCTCGTACATAACTTTTACCTTCAACTATTTAGCATCTGCTTAGTTCTACAGATTATTGTCCTGTAACTGCATTGTTACTGTCTTGCTCCTGGTGGTGGGACAATCTTGTTCTTCTTGTTACTACAAATTACAGCCTGTCCTCACATTCTCTAATAGCTCAGTGCGTTATTAGGCTGCTTCCCAAGTGAAAATTCACTGGATCGAGCAGTCATGGAGATTTCCCAAGAAACCGCATCATCTTGCTCATCAATAGCATCTTTGGGCCAAGAAAATTGCCAAACTGCATCATGTGAGGCCATGACAGCAAGAAGAATATGAAATGAAGTCCGCCCATTCCAAAGCCAAGAGGTGGATGTCCTGAGGAAATATAAGAGTCAACAAGTCGCTCATCACAAGGTCTATTAGTTCTAACACGACAGTGGAGGCGGCTCGTAGGCTTCGTAATAGTGCTATCACAGACGTCCATGAAAGCACCATGCAACACACATTACACAGGTCTGGAATTATGGCCCGAAAAAAGGGGAAGAAACCACTACTTCAATCTTGTCATAAGTATGAAAAATGCAAGATTGGAAATGGGTGATTTGGAGCGATGAGATGAAAGTCAATAGACCGGACTCTGATGGAGGCAAATAGGAAGAATCAAGGGAAAAGGGGCGAACGAAGCGAGAAACTGGAGGAAGCCTGAGGATATGAGGATGTTTCACAGCCAACGATGTTGGATACTTGACCAGGATTGATGGTGATCTTAATGCTGAGCTATATGCGAGTGTCCTACAAGATGAGTTACTTCATACACTCGAGTACTATGGGGATGAAAAGGATGATATAAGAGGACATGTATGAAAACTGTCTTGGTCTAAGACTTTCATTGCTGCCCATAGCAACTAATCGGAGCGCCCTTTTATTTTTTCAGAGAAGTATATGAAATGAAAGGGGAACTCTGGTTGCTATGGGCAACAAAGAAAGTCTTAGACCAAGACAGTTTTCATACATGTGGCCCATAGCGTTCCAGCAGGACAACGAACCGAAGCAGACGTCAAGGTTGGAGAGGGAATGGTTCAATGACCATGAAGTAGAGTTTCTGTATTGGCCTCCATAGTCCCCAGACCTCAACCCAATTTAACACTTGTAGGGAGAGTTGAAGAAAAAGCTGTACGCAAATCTAGTATGCTCCAACATTGGGAATGTTTAGAAGAGACATGGGATCAGATTTTGGTCAAGACCTGCTTGAATCTGATCCAGAGCATGCCCAGAAGGATTCAGGCAGTGCTGAAAGCCAAATTTTGATTTTTAGGGGCAAAACAGTAGCAATGCAGTTACATGACAAGAATCTGCAGAACTAAGCACATGCTAAATACTAAATAATGTGTATAATATAGGTAAGATGATTGTCTATAAATTATGGTAGCCTCATGTTCAAAGCTGTAGTGGATGGTGACATATGGAGCCTGAAAGTCAAAAGTTAAAAACATTGTTACCATTTTGCTTGTCAGTGTATGTTCTACCTAAATAGCTTGATTATTGTATCATAAGGTGAGTAAAAGCCTGATGTTACCATCTTACTTCAGTAAAGTTATCACTTAAACATGTGCCATGTATAATGTTGTCGGAGTTCAGAGTCACTGTCTATGTCCGGAAAAATTGAAGAGTCTGAGTCGGAATTGGAGTCAGAGCTTTGGCTTACCGATTCCACAGCCCTAGTTTTAAGAGTACAAAAATACATCTTAGGCAGGCCTACCAAGATCCTTAATTGCTAACCCCTACCTTCTATCACACACATTTCTCGCCAATAATTCATTGGGGGACACGGCACCTTGGGTATAGGCCGTTGCCTTCGGAGGCAGACACTAGGCGGATCAAACGTGTTAGACCCGCCCCGGTGGCCTATATCCCTCCTGCTGACGCCAGGCTGATCAGTTTTCGGCCTAGTGTCTGTAGGAGGCAGACGCTGCACTGCAGCACTGCAGGGTTTTGTTATTTTTTCTTTCCTTTGCAGGAAGGTGATCGAGCCCCTGGCTCTCACCTATCAGGGGGGCCGTCAAGACATCGTGGTACCACGATGCTGTCCTCCCTGAGGGCATCAGGAAATCAGTCAATTCTTTAACTGGCTGGCCTTCCTTTTCCGCCGCTCACCCATCCCCACCTGCCGCATCCGCGGCCTTTTATGGATACCGGTAGCCTAACCTTTGGGTGTATGGTACTAAAGGGGTGATGCCGCGATGCCCGAAGACGTCGGATAGGTAAGTACCCCAACTTCCTCCATTTGGGGGTGGTCGGGCTTTTTTTCTGTTCTTCTCTTTTTAGTTATATAGGAGTGGGTCACAGGAATTCCGTTTTCCTGTGGCCATCCAGTGGCGCTCACTGGCAAGCGTTTCCCATTTACCGGGGACGCTGGGCAGCAGGGGGGTGCACCCGGAGGGCTTCTCCCCGGAAGCAGCACCCGCGCGCTGGCACAGAGCAGTTCTCCGCCGCCAAGGCTGTGTCGGCCGGGCTGCCCTCGGTTGGGGCACACAGGCCCAGCTTGATTTGGCTGGCGGTGGGTTCTTTGAATCCCGCTGCTGGCTCAGCGGAGCGTTCTGGGTAAACCAGCCACCTAGGGCGACTGCGTGCTTTCCCCCGGCCCCACACCCTCCCCATCAGCCAGACTTTTTGCATCCTTGCAGTTCCCCGGCGTTTTCCGCGCCCTTGAGACTTTTTCCCTGGGGGGGGGGGGGGCTGCATAGCAAGGCTCCCCAAGGGCTGCGGGCGCTACTTACCCGTGTTTGCTGCGTTCCGGCCCCCTCCCAGGATGGGAAAGGACCACCAGCAGCTCGGGCCTGTGCGAGGGGCGGAGCCTAATACCATTTTTCCGGCGTTCAGCGTCCTGGCTGTTTGCTGCATCTCCTGACTACCAGAGGAGGATACTGCACCTTGGGGTGGTAAGTTGGCCTGTTTGGGGCCACCGATCCCTGCCCCGTGCACCTTGCAGCCATGTCCCTGTCCAAGGAAGAGGGTTTAAAGCCCTCCGCATCCAAAGCTGTGGCGACTTATTTCGCCTGTGCCCGTTGCCACAAGAAATTCCCTTGTGGCCAGTCCAGTGCCCTTTGTGCCGTTTGCACTGCTCCTCAGCCGACCGCCGCGGGACCGACCCCTCCTGTCAGGAGTCGGTGGCCCCAGAATAGGCCAAAGCTCTCTCGCTAGCTGTAGGCGACCTGTCCAGACTGCCCCAGGTTATGGTCTCGGCCATAGAGCGCATACCGTCGCTGCTCGCTGTCCTGCCTAGCACCTCCCAGGGCCCAGCGCCTGGCGCAGCCCAGACGGAGAGTTCGCGTAAGAGGGTTAGATCTTGCCCACCCTTGCTCACACCGGAGCTCTCTAATGACGTTCAGTGGTCGGAGATAGACGCTTCAGGCCGAGACTCGGCTTCTTCAAGTGGAGACTCCTCTGATTCTGACTCTGAGCCAGACAGAGAGGATGAAATGGCAGCAGCGGTTCAGGCCCTTATCCGGGCTGTTAGAGACTCCCTCCATGTTAAGGCTGATGGTGTCTCTGCCTTCCAAGAAGGAGGGGGTCTCCTTTAAGCGCAGCAGGCGGCAGCGTTTGGTGTTCCCTACACACCCGAAGTTTGAGGAGTTAATTGCCAGAGACTGGAAAAATCCTGACAGGCGTTTGTTTCCTACCAGACGGCATAATGTGCTTTGTCCTTTCCCAGAGGAATCCGTGACAAAGTGGTCTGGGGTCCCATCTGTGGACGCCCCAGTCACCCGGCTCTCAAAATCTATGGCTATTCCTGTCTCGGACGCGGCAGTCCTCGGTGACAGCACAGACAGACGTCTTGATGGTTTCTGTAAGTCCGCTTTTAAGGCAGCGTTGCGACCTGCGATCCCCATAGGTCAGAAGGCCTGCATGGTCTGGACTCAGCAGCTGCAGCAGGGGCTGTCAGGTGGAGCCTCCACAGAGGAGTTGTTGGGTCTCGCTTCCCAGCTGTCGGGCGCGTCTAAGTTCCTGTGTGACACTTCGCTTGAGTCAGCCCGTTTGGTGGCTAAAGCGTCGGCCAAGATGGCGGCCGTACACCGTTCCCTGTGGTTGAAGTCTTGGTCTGCAGATGCAGCTTCCAAGAAGTTATTGGTGGCGCTTCCGTTTTCTGGCGGTAAGCTCTTTGGCAAACGTTTGGATGAATTAATTTCGGAAGACACAGGGATTCGTAGCATGCTCCTCCCTCAGAGCCGGCCAGCCCGGCGGCATTCGCTTAGGAAGCATGCCCGGGTTCAGTCCTTTTGGAACTTTTCGTACAGGCCGGCCGCAGGGAAGATCCCCCGCTCCTTAAGAGCAGAGCGTTCCTCAGCCAGACCAGCATCATCCTGGCGGTCTCGCAGAATGCCCAAGGGCCCTCCCGCCAAGTTGGTTTGAGGATTTGCCCCCACTTGAAAATTCGTCTCGAGTGGGGGGCCGTCTCCTGCAGTTCCAAGAAATCTGGCAGGTTCAGGTCGACGACGCCTGGGTACGCAGGGTCGTCACTGCAGGTTACAAAATTCATTTCAGTTCAACACCTCTGACACGGTTTTTTCTTTCTTCCCTGCCCGCCTCTCCGGCCCGGGCGTCATCCTTTTTTCTGGCAATCCGCACCCTCCACCTTCAGGGAGTAATTGTGCCGTCCCCAAGTCTGAGCGTCCCAAAAAGGGCGGCTTGGTGAGACCAGTGTTGGATCTCAAGGGGCTCAACCGGTTCCTGCAAGTTCCCAGGTTTCGCATGGAGTCGCTCCGGTCGGTGATAGCCTCTCTGGGGCGGTACGAATTTCTGGCCGCCATAGACATCAAGGACGCTTATCTGCATGTACCTATTGCCCAGGCTCACCAGCAGTTCCTGCGGTTCACAGTAGGGTCGCAGCATTTTCAGTTCAGGGCTCTGCAGGTCGGCCTTGCGACTGCACCAAGAGTCTTCACAATGGTCCTAGCACCCCTGATGGCGATTCTGCACGCCAGGGGCGTAACTGTCATCCCATATTTGGACGACCTCCTGGTGAAGACCCCACCTCTTCACGCCTCTCTGGACAGTATCAGCATCACCTTAGACGTCTTAGTACGCTTCGGGTGGATAGTCAATCGTGACAAATCCTGTCTAGTCCCAGCACAGAGGATGGAATTTCTGGGGATGACGCTCGACACTCAGGTGGCCAGAGTGTTCCTCCCGCCGGGGAAGATCCAGCAGTTACGGTCAGACGTTTCTGTGCTTGTAGGTCGCACACCATATACACTTCGCGCTTGCATTCGGGTGCTCGGCAGGATGGTGGCGGTTTTCGAAGCTGTGGCTTTTGCACAGTTTCACTCTCGCCCTCTGCAGCGGAGGATCCTGGCCAGGTGGGGCATGTCTCTAATGACCTTGGACACAATAATTCATCTGCCACCCTGGGTGCGAGCCGACCTGGGCTGGTGGCTAACCTCCCCTGCGTTGTATCAGGGGAAGTCATTTCTGCCCCCGCAGTGGCTGGTCATCACCCCGGATGCCAGTGCGTCAGTGTAGGGCGCCGTTTTCGGCTCCCGGATGACTCAGGGTCGCTGGTCCCTCAGCAAATTCGGTCTCCAGATCAATGGCCTGGAGCTCCAGGCCATTTTTCTGGCACTCTCACATTGGGCCCCTCTAATCTGGGGGCACTCAGTTCGGATTCAGTCCGATAATGCCACTGCTGTTACCTATGTGAATCATCAGGGTGGCAGCAGAAGCTGGGTGGTTTTCCTGGAAGCCGCGAGGATTCTTCGCTGGGCGGAACGGTCAGTGCCGGCATTGTCGTCAGTTTTCATCCCAGGAGTAGAAAACTGGTTGGCTGACCACCTCAGTCGGACGACGATCGACCCTGGGGGTGGGCACCTCCTTTGCTGGAAATGGGGGACGCCAGACGTCGACCTGTTTGCGTCCCGCCTGAATCACCAGCTGCTGAACTACGTGTCCAGAGCCAGGGACCCCCTGGCCATAGCAGTAGATACGCTAGTCCTGCCTTGGAGGCAGTTCCCTCTAAGGCCACCATTGCCAGCTGGATCCGGTCTGCAATTTCAGAAGCCTATCGGTCGAAGGGGGAGCCCCTTCCGTGGCCAATCACTGCTCACTCCACACGGGCGGTTGGTGCCTCCTGGGTGGTTCAGCATCAGGCGTCCGCGTTATAGGTGTGCAAAGCGGCCACCTGGGCTTTGGTTCATACTTTTTCTAAATTCTACCAGATATATACCTTGGCCTCGGCTGATGCAAGCCTCGACCGTAAGGTACTTCAAGCAACAGTTGCTTAAAGCTTATCACTGCTGAGGTTTTTTCTTTTAGTTGTGCTTCCTTTTTGTTTTTTCCCACCCTCTGGGACAGCTTTTGGACATCCCAAGGTGCTGTGTCCCACGATTAATTATTGGCGAGAAAAGTGGATTTTTGTACTTACCGTGAAATCCTTTTCTCGTCCAATTCATTTGGGGACACAGGTCCCACCCTCATAGTGTTTTCAGGGAATCGGTGTGTCTTTTGTGTATCTTCCTCTTGGCCATGGCTTTTGGACCAGCTGATCAGCCTGGCGTCAGCAGGAGGGATATAGGCCACTGGGCCGGGTCTAACACGTTTGATCCGCCTAGTGTCCGCCATTGTAAACTTAGCACTTTTCATCCTTAGTCTCCCCCAGGCACCCCTATAGATTGTAAGCTCTTGCGAGCAGGGCCCTCACACCTTGTGTCTCATCTGTAAGTAGCTTTTATTGTGTAATGTCTGTAATTGTACCCTCTACATTGTAAAGTGCTGCGGATTTTGTTGTCGCTATATAAATAAAGATTATTATTATTAACTTGGCTGTTACAGCAGAAGGCCATATTGATTACAAGGACGCGGCTTCTTTGCCCACACAATCATCCTTGATGTACTGTACGTCATGGTGCTTTAATGTAAAGCAATCCATGTTTTATAGGCACATTACAGTGTTTTAGTGAGTTAAAGGTATATGTGCTAAATCTCAATATCCTTTATATTTATGTTTGTAATATTAATAAGCACCTTCTGCTTATTTGTTGCAAAGCTTATGTTATTGCCTTATTAGTAATATACTGTATAAGGGGGGAAAATTACACTTTAGCAGGAGATTTTCTAAGATCTTTGGAGAACCCTCTATAACCTGGAACTGCTTTTAAAATAAATTATTAACCTTCACTCCGCTATCCTGCCACTGTTTCAGCCCTGCTGGAGCTTTGATGTCCCCTGTCCATCACTCTGACATCCCTTGAATTACTGGCCTCAGTGATAATGTGCCAGAAATTAGGTTATGATCATGTGAGCAATTAATTGGACGTCACTGCTGAGTGAATGTCACGGGAGCTCAACAACATTTAGGAGAAAGTGTATCTAAAATATAACATTTATTTCAATAAGATTAAAAAATCTCTATAGAGCAAACAATGACCCAAAACATATAATCAAAAGTGCACATAAAACGGTAGGTATATGGTATTGGAACAATATCACTGTCCCTATTACAATCCTACATATCTACCATAGGTCCCTACCTAGCAAAAATAGGGCATCCGCTCCAATAAAGAGTGACCCTGTACAGGGTTGGCGCACCATAGCCCTCCGTGATATCGGAGCCATATGCTCCTAGATGTCTTGGTTCTTTGGCCTCGTATAACAGTAACCGAGCTTTATTCTCAGTTACTGGCTATTTTCAGTCCCCTGATGACGCCACAAGTAAGGTAGAAACATGTCGGGACATTATTGTTAACTGAGATTTTGTATTGTACTCACCAGTATAGGGTATAATAGAGGCTTTGCATAGTAGGGATAGGTTCCTGTACAGGGTTGCTCTTTATTGGAGCGGGTGCCCTATTTTTGCTAGGTAGGGACCTATGGTAGATATGAAGGATTGTAATAGGGACAGTGATATTGTTACAATACCATATACCTACCGTTTTATGTGCACTTTGGATTATATGTTTTGGGTAGTGTTGAGCGATTTTTATCGACAAAGTTGAAATCGGCAAGGTTTTTATGGTGATCGAAATTTCCAGATCATGCGATAATTAAAGTTAAAATCTGTGCATCATCTATTAAGATCGCGCCTTTTTCGGCGCTTCCTGTAATTTTGGCGGCCAGCAAATCAGATTACAGAATAGAGCAGGGTGGGATGTGTGTGCGACGTCATGACTGGGATGTGTATGGTTGCGATTGGCTGGAAAAATCACATGACCTCGTTTTAATAGAACATCGTTTCCCTCGTTTCAGCCTCAGTGTCTCTCAGCAGTCTCATAGGGATAGGCCTGCGCTCTGCCGTGTGGCCAAAAAGCTCTGCGAAAATTTAGTTTTTCTGCACAGAGAAACCTCGTACTTTTAGCTGTGATCCTTCAATTTAGTTGATTAGAGATTTGAAACATTTTATGTAGTTAGCTAGAGAATTTTTAAAGCAGATCTACCGCGTTAAATTCACGGCGGTGGGAGCGGGGGGGGGGGGGGGGGGCTCGCGGGGGAAACACAGACAAGCTCGATCTATAAATAATACTGGATAAAGTTCACCATGGACTTAGTGTAGACAATTGTATTGGAATATCTTTATTATTAACAGTTGGCTATGTAGAAATATTTCTTGTTCTGGCTAGTTGGGCAGCCTGAACTTATATTGGATAAACATCATTTCTAGTAATCAGGTCTCTTTGTTAGCTGCAAAACTCCATTTTATTATCTGTATACATTTCAGATAGGGTGTGTTCAATTTTACCCAGTCCACCTGTGACTGTTGCTATATCACCTTCACTTAAATTACAACCAGCGAATTTGTAGTCTGAACCAGGTTGTTTGTTGCCAAAAATACCGTGTATCGTACGAAAACCATCAGTTACGTGTTTTTTGACTTTTGCGCACCCAGCACTGTTCATTGCCGCGAGCAGCTCGAAATCTTAAAACAGCAATTCTATTATTCACCACAGGTGAATTGTACAGGTGCCAAAATATACCGTGTATTTATATCAAAACATAAGTTACGGGTTTTTTGACTTTTGCGCACCCGCACTGTTCATTGACGCAGCATTCTACGTAAATCTTAAACAGCCCTTCTATATTCACCACAGGTGAATTGAAGGTGGCAAAAAAATACCGTTTATTATACCAAAACATAAACAGATACATTTGGTTTTTTGGACTTTGCCCTGTCAGATTTGTGATTAGACACCTTGCAGTTAATTTTGAATCCAGCAATTTTGTTTTGATTAGAGGGATTTGAGAATAGCTGTGATTTGCCGTCTCTTTTAATAAGAGACTTTCCAAAACTATTCCATACTTCTCAAATTTTTTTATTTCTGAACATGGAGCGAAATGCAGGTGGTAAGCGAGCAAAGGAGGGGGGTGGTAGCACTGGAGGTAGAGGTTCGAGAGAAAGGTGTCTTCCAGTGCTGGCTCAACACGCATGCCAGCGGATCGTCAGTTGCAGGACCGTCAGGACTGTCATCGCAGGCTCAGGGCCCGGGGAATCGAAGTAAACGAACATCGGGGGCGTCGCCAATCTGTCCTTCAGTGGTTAATGCAACTGCATCTAGCAGTCTTACCTCCTCGTCTGCAGTCACGGCCACAAATGTCGTATCAGCATCCGTTCCAACATGAAGCAGCCCAAATGTCAACTCGTGTACCACCACTGTGGATATCCATTTTTGAAGACCTCTTTGATTACAAAAGGCGGTTGGGTCAGCGGCATGTTACAAGATCCAAGAGGATGATCTTAGTCTGCTCTGACGCCCAGTTAACTGATGCCATCAGAGGAGGTGAAGGAAGGCGGTCAATCGGCAAAAATCGGGCGGTCGGCAACGCCTTGCAGGGTTACGTGCCCCTTGCTTGTAGCCCGCAGGCTTCTGGATGCAGAAAGTCAGGGCAACCAAGTCACTGGTGTTGATGATGATGAGACATTGCGGCGGATCCATCCTGGTCTTTTCCGCAGAATTGCTTGACGGCGTCTTCATCAGTGGCGAGGGGACGACGATGGGGTAGTGTCATATACGGGTACCGCCACTAAAAGGGAGCGGGCGGTCGCCAGAAGTCCACTGATATGATTCGCCAGCCACGGTCAGCGCAAACCCGCTCCTCGCTTATCGCCGTCAAAAAGGTCCAGGACCTCTCAAGATGGGCCTTCTGTTGAGGCAAGCCTTGATTCACCAGCGATGTCATATGCCGCTTTGCGTAAAACACCTAAGTAGAGGCAAGAACCTTAAGTGGTTAACCCACACCAACATGTCTAGTTCACATGCAGCGAATGCATGATGTTGAAAATGGGGAACACTTGGCCAAAAAAGCCCAGACCGACGCCGGGCCTCCAACCACTTTCACACCCTCTCTCCGCTTCCACCTCCTCGCCACCACCTAGCGTTCGTCAGCTGCCATGTCTCTCAGAGGGTCATGATCAGGGATCCAGCATCCTCTTCACCTCACACGTTCGCCGAGTACCACCAGAGACCCATGCCTACCCCTTATCCTTCCGCTAGTTTGACGACCTGCACGCCGTAAGCGGCCAGTCTAGCCAGCAGCCTTCTGTCTTCCAGGGTTGGGAGCAGATGAAAACACTTTAACCCAACATCCCAAAGCAAAAGCCTGTATGTGGGCATTCCCGGGCTTTTGGCCTTGGAAATTTTGCCTTTCCGCCCTGGTGGACACAGAGGGGTTTCCGCCACGTAGGGCCCCCCTCGTTTTCCCCCCAAATTTAACCAAAATCCCGAGCAGGCATTTTTTTGGGCCAGAAAACCCGTCCCCCCGGGGGCCCAAAGCCACGTGTCATCAAAAATTTAACGGTTGTCTGCTTTCGTGTCCGGAAAAAGTCCTTTCCCCCACCCCCAAAAGGGCTAAAAAAAGGGCACACCAAAGGGCCGCAAAAAACTCTGTGACAGCTCACGGGGTTTGGGGGGGGTTTGGAAAAGTCTCGGGGGGACGGGGGCTCTCAGGCCGGTGAAACGCTTTTTTAAAAAAACCGAAGGGGTTTGCGGGGCTTTTTAAACCCCAAGGCCCTCGGGGTGGCCCCAGGGCCCCAGAGCACCAGGCCTTTGTTGAAAATTAATCTCCCTTGGGGCCGTAAAACCACAGGCAGGAGCGGGACGCCTCTAAGAAACGAGACCGAGAACTGGGGGGGTGACAAAAACCCTTTTGTGCCGGGGCCAAAGGGTTTTTTGTGCAAAAAAGGGGGAAAATTGCGGGCCCGCCCGATGGGTTGGGTTTGGAGCAAAACCGGCCTGGCACATGCATGAACCCTTGTCGTCCAAAAATTTCTAAAGAGCAACCCGGGTCTGGACTCCCTGCTGAAGAAGGCTCGAGGTCGAGTTTCCACTTCCGCCGTTCCCCAACCCTGTTTTGTCCCCCTGGCTGCTTTGCAGTGTAAAAGCTCGGCCTCCCCCCTTTTTCCCCCCGTCTCATTTTGACGGGAAAAACCCGCTGGAATTCCACCCTCCCATGCCCCAAACGTTTTGTGGCAGCAGGCAATCCCAATTACGCGGGTACAAAGGGGGAAAAAAAAGGGCCTGAAAAGCAGCGGTACGGCCCCCTCGGGGTTTTTAAAACCACCGAGAGTGGAGGCGGGTTGAAAGACTCTCCCCCACCCTTGCCATTTTTAAAAGGGAAGCCCCCAAAAAAATGGCCCAGTGGGGGACAATGCCCTTGTCAGCTTTGAGCATTGGGGTTTATCTTGTTCTGGAACGACCCGGTTTGGGACACTCTGAAAACAAAGGCCCCCCCAGTGACGGAGGGGGAGGAGGGGACCCAAAAGGGGGCCACGGAGCCTTTTTTCCCCCATCAAATCCAAAAGGGCCCGACAGTTTCAAAATTTTCATCGGTCTTCTTTAAAGGGCTTGGTTCGGGGTCCGAGCTATCCCCAAGGTGGCGCATCACCCTCTCGGGGTGAAATCATCCCCCGGCAAGTCGGGGGGGGGTTTGGGAACCCGTGCCGGAGGCAGCGGGGGGAGGAGGTTTTCCCTAGAACCGTGTTACCGAACGCCCGCCTTGGAAAGGGGGGTTGGCCCCCAAATTTGAGGGGGAGGAGGAAGATGGGGAAAGAATCAGTTTGCTGTGCCCCTCGCCCCAAAGCTTGGGAAATAAAGGGCTCCTCTCTACTTTAAGTGTTTGGGATGCTCCATTTCCTCCAACATACCCTTTCGCTTTAAAGGGCCATCAAAATGAACAACAGTTACTGGGTGGCCCCCCTCCTGGATCCCGGTACAAAACAAAAATCAGCACTTTCCTTCCACCCACCCAAATAGAGAGTAAAATGGGGAAATGGAGACCTTGCTGATTGATCAACTGGAGACAGTGTTGCGTCTGCTTCACGTTCCCCAAATGTCACGGTGGAACAACATCAGCGACGTGACAGCAGTAGAGTGCCAAGTAGGCGTAGCGGCAGCAGCAGGCATGGTGGCAGAAGCCCACGGGGTGCCCTCTGTCAATCAGTGTTTACCACATCACCAACGCATGCAACTCAGGGCACACATACCACACCCAGAGATCAGCTTAAGATCATGGTTCACGACTCTCTGCGTCTCAACACCGATGTTTTTGCATGTGTTCCGGACCCAATAGAATTCTGGGTATCCAAAATGGACGTATGGCCCGAGCTGGCTCGTCTAGCCGTAGAGGTGTTGTCCTGCCCAGCAGCCAGCGTCATATCTGTGCGGACCTTCGGCACAGCGGAGGGGGTCATTACAGACAAACGCATCCGGCTTTCCACAGATAATGTGGATGTTTGACTTTCATCAAGATGAATCAGGCAGGGATCTCTGATGATGTTTGTGGCCCAATTGCCGAGGTCACCGATTAGTTTGCGGTCTACTTCACTTTCCCTTTTTTAAACAGAAATGGTCCCCCTTAAAAACTTTTTTTTTTTAAAATGATCATTTCTTATCTGCAATTTTTTATTTCTTTTCCAACAGTCATTTTGTGGTTTTGCTGTGAGGAGACTGTAAAGACAGCCCAAAGGGTTTATGACAAACCGTTTCCATTTACTCACTTTTATCTTAAGAAGTTTCACATGTCATGGTTTGAGGTCATGGGGTTGCTGTGAATACAGCAATAATCATGGTCCTTTGGAAGAAATGTGGTTCTAAGTGGCATTTCTCCCTCACAATTTTTAAAGTGGCTGAGAAGTCATTTTTTTAATTTTTTGGGGGTCATGCTTTCTTTGAAATGCAGCAAAACTAAAAGGTCCATTTAAAAAAATGTTGTTTCTAACAGACATTTGTTCTTCACAAATTTTCAAGAGTGGCTCAAGGGGATGGTGCTGTCAGAAACGGGAATAGGTAGGACACTGTTAATGGACACATATTGAAAAATGACTTTTTTGCAAATTTTTAACATAGCTATAACCCCTGTTTTTAGACAACCCATTTAATAAAATGAAAAAAAGAGAAACAAAGACAGGTGGGTTTTCCACCATTTTAAAAAGTGTTTTCTAAAATTAAAGACAAAAAAACTTGCATGTAAAAAATAGCTTTTAAAAAAAAATTCCCTCGAATTGAAAAGGGAGGTCGGAAAACTTGCCCAGATGTGGGTTATTCAAGACATGGATTAGGAGCAGGGACAGAGAACAAAGTACAGAGCCTTCTCCAGAGGGGAGAAAATAGAAAAAGAATGCCAAAAAAAAGGCCCCTGGGTGAAACAGGAATTAAACCACCATTTTTTTCCCCAAAGAGAACCAAATTGGCCACACTCATCGGGGGGGCAAGCGCTACCCAGGTTTTTTGGGGTTAAAAGGAAGGGGGGTTTTCTCACACTTCCGTTCCGCACCTGCTCACTGACAGTTTTTCGTTGCTCTCATCGGGCTTTTTAAACCTGCGGGTTAAAAGATGCGGACCCCAGCCGGGGCTTTACTGCCCCCAATGTAACCCGGCCCTGGTCAGGGCTGGGGCCCGGGACAGGTATAGTAAATGTCCAGTGAAAAAAAAGGGGGGTTGAAAACCCCTTTTTCCGGCACTTTTTAAATTGGGGGTCATGCGGGTTGGGGCCTGCTGCTTTCCCAGGCCCAGGGAATTTTAAAATGTCCATTCAAGTAACATAGGTTCAAATATACTGCCTTCGGGCACTTTTTAATTTGTGGGTTATGCAGGTTTAAAGGGGCAGGCTGTGGTACAAGACAGGGATAGTAAATGGGGCTGTGACTTTTTTCTGTACTTTTATAACCAATGTGTTTTCCCCAAGGTACATGTACCCTTTGACTGTTGTGGTTTAATTTCCTTTTTCCACCTTTTTGGGTGTAATAAGAAGGTGTTTGCTCTTTCCCCTAGTTTAATGGGCATCGCGCATAATCGTGTCACTATCGAAAAACCTTATCGATAGCGGCCGACTATCGACTATCGATCGATTCGTAGCCAACGCAATCGCTCAACACATTTGGGGATTGTTTGCTCTAAGAGTTTTTTTAAACTTTTTGAAATAAATGTATATTTTGATACACTTTCTCCTAAATGTTGTTTTCGTTGTTAAGTTAGGAGTTTTCAGACTGACTTTCCTTTTCCATTTTCGTGCTCTGAAGTCAGGGACACTGAAGTCATAGCACAAGATAATTGGGGGGAGGAACAGGTGATAAGGTTTTAGGCGCCCCACTAACCTTATAGTAGTGAATCACTATTTTCTTCTTTCTTTTTTTTTTTACTGTAACATTGAGTCCACCTAGGGTGCTTGACTACTAGGTGGCGTGATCGTTAATACAGTCTAATGCAGCGGTCCCCAACCTGATAATCAGTCTGCAGTAATATTGATCAGCTCTGTGGGTCAGCATTATACATGTATATAATATACATATGTAATCAGCTCTGTCTTTATAGAGATATATGCCCCCTGTTCTAATAAATAAATATAGCCCCCAGTAGTGTAGTGATTTTATAGCTGCCCCCATTTAGTGTTTAATGATACATAGCTGCCCCCAGTAGTGATAGTGATACATAGCTGCCCCTGTAGTGATAATGATACATAGCTGCCCCCAGTAGTGATAATGATACATAGCTGCCCCCAGTAGTGATATATAGCTGCCCCCAGTAGTGATAATGAAACATAGCTGCCCCCAGTAGTGATAATGAACAGAAGCTGCCCCTGTAGTGTAATGACACATAGCTGCCCGTAGTGATAATGACACATAGCTGCCCCAGTAGAGATGAAAAGTGCCCCTGTAGTGAAAATGATACATAGCTGCCCCAGTATAATAGTGTTTACATAGCTGCCCCTGTAGTGATAATGATACATAGCTGTTCTGTAGTGATAATGACACATAGCTGCCCCAGTAGTGATAGTGATACATAGCTGCCCCAGTAGTGATAGTGATACATAGCTGCCCCTGTAGTGATAATGAAACATAGCTGCCCCAGTAGTGATAGTGATACATAGCTGCCCCAGTAGTGGTAATAATACATAGCTGCCCCAGTAGTGATAGTGATACATAGCTGCCCCTGTAGTGATAATGAAACATAGCTGCCCCAGTAGTGATAGTGATACATAGCTGCCCCAGTAGTGATAGTGATACATAGCTGCCCCAGTAGTGGTAATAATACATAGCTGCCCCCAGTAGTGATAGTGATACATAGCTGCCCCTGCAGTGCTAATAATACATAGCTGCCCCAGTAGTGATAATGATACATAGCTGCCCCCAGTAGTGATAATGATACATAGCTGCCCCCAGTAGTGATAATGATACATAGCTGCCCCCAGTAGTGATAGTGATACATAGCTGCCCCAGTAGTGATAATGATACGTAGCTGCCCCAGTAGTGATAATGATACATAGCTGCCCCCAGTAGTGATGATACGTAGCTGCCCCAGTAGTGATGATATGTAGCTGCCCCCAGTAGTGATGATACGTAGCTGCCCCAGTAGTGATGATACGTAGCTGCCCCAGTAGGGATAGCTGCCCCAGTAGTGATAATGATACGTAGCTGCCCCAGTAGTGATACATAGCTGCCCCCAGTAGTGATAGTGATACATAGCTGCCCCAGTAGTGATAGTGATACATAGCTGCCCCCAGTAGTGATACATAGCTGCCCCCAGTAGTGATAGATAGCTGCCCCCAGTAGTGACAGATAGCTGCCCCCAGTAGTGATAGATAGCTGCCCCCAGTAGTGATAGATAGCTGCCCCCAGTAGTGATAGATAGCTGCCCCAGTAGTGACACATAGCTGCCCCCAGTAGTGATAGATAGCTGCCCCCAGTAGTGATAGCTGCCCCAGATAGCGGCCCCCCAGTAGTGACACATAGCGGCCCCCAGTAGTGACACATAGCGGCCCCCAGTAGTGACACATAGCGGCCCCCAGTAGTGACACATAGCAGCCCCCAGTAGTGATAGCTGCCCCCAGTAGTGTTTGCTGCCCCAGTAGTGATAGCTGCCCCCAGTAGTGACAGCTGCCCCCAGTAGTGATACATAGCTGCCCCCAGTAGTGATAGATAGCTGCCCCAGTAGTGATGATAGCTGCCCCCAGTAGTGATGATAGCTGCCCCCCAGTAGTGATAGATAGCTGCCCCAGTAGGCAGCCAGGACAATTAAAAAATAAATAAATAAATAAAAAAGAAGTAGTAGTCACTCACCTTTCCTGGATCCTCGGCCGAGCTCCTCCTCCCAGCAGCCGACAGCAGGGAGCGGCGCGGGGGGTGTGACATCCCTGTACATCACACTCACTGCGCCGCTCATCGCTGTAGATGTGGAGCTCAGTGAGCGCCGCATCTACAGCAATGCCACCACTAGTTGCTATGGCTACAGACCTGGCTTCTACTGCAGCCCAGTTGAAGTTAGTAAACGCCCCTGAATTCAAAATGAAGCCAAGAAAATAGGACTGAGATAAGATGAATCAATGCAGTGAGACAACCCCTTTAACTACAGTGAAACCTCTTTCACATGACCACCCAGGGTCTAAAATATACAAACCGCAAATGTAATATAAAATGACAAAAAAATTTAGTAACCTCTCCATTCTCCCCAGCAAACTAGTGCAAGACCTTCAGGGGCCTCTTGGTCTTTGTTTACTAGTGACCTGTACATGACTGCTGCAACCACCAGGGAGAACAGGGTGTATACGTGTCTAATTAAGAAAAACACTAACAGGGGACATTCAACGAAATCTCATCAACTGAGACAGAACTTTCAGATTCAGACAAAGAAACGAATCCTACACGCTCTCGGTCTCAGGGGCGTTCCCGGGGCTCTAGAGGCCGTAGGGGGGCAGCTAACAACAGGGGTAATAACCCGCGTTTTTTAGACACGCACAACCCCTACCAATTGAGGAAATGCACGAACACCCCATCATATCGAGTCTTAATAGTGAACAGGTCACCCCGATAGTAACTCCAGATAGAGGGGACTTGAACACCCAAATTAAATCAACCTTCGGGCTCAACCTCACTAATGAAGAAATGCAACTTCCTCGCTAGAGGTTTATCTTTTGTACCCACCACTGGTTTTAGTCCTTTTAGATGGTTTAAAGACCTTCATTTATTTGAAACGTAAATTGCATTGGAAGAAATTTTTCTCCATGCGACAAAAAAAGGAAAGTGCAGCTCTTGGTATTTCCCTGATATGCTGGAGGACGTTAGACTATTTTTTGGTTTATCCGAAATCCCCCAAAACGATTTAGGTAAGGGCCCATTCACTAAATCTTAAGAAAAACAGCACAAGAATGTCCCCGGTCAGTGACATATCGTGTATCGATGTATTTCTTGATCTGGTGCTCAGGGACCTTACCAAGATCAGAACTACACCAAAGGCCAATATTTCTAAATAAAGAACATCAGGCCCGGGTTTAAATCTAAAACTAAGACACGAATTGTGTATAAAACCATCTGACAAGGGGAGTAACATTGTCATCTTAAATCACACACAAGTGCTATGCACTTTTGTCTGATCGATCATGTTATACGAAAAACCTTTGATCCCACCAATTTTGTTCCAGTCTAAATTGAAGTCTCTGCTGTCTGGGGCCCTGGGGAATTTGTGAGTTGATTGATAAAAACGAATATGACTTTTTAACCCCAGTTTCCCACCGTGGCCACTTTTTATGCCTTGCCCAAGTGCACAAAGGGACGATCCCTTAAGGGATGTCCTATAGTCTCAGTAAAGAACGCTTTGTGTCAAAATTGTGGAATATATATCGATCATTATTTTGGGCACCGTTCGTTAAAATGTCTTCCATCCTACATCAGGGACACCACAGACTTCTCAGACGTCTAGATGGCCTTATCCTGGACCCTGGGTCCTCTTGTTTAGTATTTGATGTGGGAATCTTTATATACATCCATCCCCCACCAGTTGGGCCTAGAGGCGGTCAAGAATTTTTTGTCCTTAAGGGGCAGACTTTTTGCGTCACATAGTACCTTCGTAGTTGAGTTACTGGAGTTTGTCCTAACCAAGAACTATTTTTTGTTTGACGGGGGAGTCTTCCATCAGCAAAGGGGTACCGCTATGGGCAGCGCTTGTGCCCCGGCATATGCGGGCCTGTACCTCGGCTGGTGGGAGGCATCCACCGTCTTAGGCGACAGTCCACCACCTTTTTTCCGATAGGATTGGTTTGTGGCTCAGATTCATCGATGATGTCTTCATCATATGGAATGGCACAAGAGATGAATTTGTTGCCATGACACAGGTGCTGAACGTCAATTCGTTGAATCTGAGATTCACGTTTGAGTTTGGGGGCGACACTTTACCCTTTTTGGATGTATTGGATCTCCAAAAAAACAAACAGGTAGTTAATGACGACAATTTATCGTAAGCCTACAGCTACCAACTCCCTACTGCGCTGGGGAGTCTCACCCAACACCCCTTAAAAAGGGGGCAAAACCAAGGGGACAATACCTGCGCTAAGACGCAACTGCTCACAGCTGGGGCGACTTTAAGAGAGAAGCAGGTAATTTGAACAGAGATTTCTGGATAAGGGATTATCCGGATTTTACTCTGAGACAGGCATATAAAAAAGCACTCCAAGTGAGCGCAGCACACTTCTCACAGCAGGACACCCACAGAAGGACTCTGCCCAATCTGTCATACGCCTTATGGCACATTTGAAAAAAGCGCCCCAATTGTCCGTGAGTCCCTGAAAAAGTTTATTGGCACATCCTGAGGATGGACCCGGATCTAAGGGACCATATAGGTACTTACCCCTTTGGGCACATATAACGGGGTTAAAAATCTTCGCGATCTTCTGTACGCAGCCATTATATTTTCGCCAAGGAAGGAGACTTGGCTGCGACGACCGAATGGATCATTCCACTGCGGTGAATGTTCTTTTTGCCCATTCATGACTAACCAAGTCCTTTTCGGAACAGGGACAATAAAAGAAAATTCGACATCAATCACTTTTTTAATTGTAAAACGACATATGTCGTCTACATGATAAAGTGGTATATGTGGCCTACCCAATACATAGGCAAAACAAACGCGACAACTTCGACGTCGAATAGGTGAACACCTAGGTAAATCCGTCACGCAAGGGACACCTCGTGTCACGTCACGTAAGAGGTGAGCACAATTGCGATGCTAGCTGCCTGCGTGGTGTGGCATAGATCGTATTCCTCTCTCTGCCAGACGCGGTAAAGTGGACCAGCTGTCTTGCAGAGAGAGAGTTTTGGATTTTTAACCCTCAACAAAAATGACCCCCTTTTGGACTGAATGAACACCTTGACTTCAGTTGTTTCCTATGAAGAAATCTTAAGTACGCGCAAGGACTTCTCCTCTAATCATCACTGATATACTTATGTTTTCATATTTTTTTTCTTTTTCACACATAATTAAATTTTCTAATTTTCATTTTTTCTGGTTACCTTACTTTGTGAGTCTTTACATCATCTCTCCAGCCAAAATACCGTACCCTTAAGTGAATGGCTGAGTGCACGCATTGCATCCAGCCATACGTCTCGTTCCCACCTTCTCAATAAAGGGTAGTGTCTGCGCGCATGCGCCGCCATTGCTATGGACGCATCACAGTCCTAGCACTGCTTCACAGACGTACGCTCGTGACGTCATGTAGGCGCCACCACGCGCGCTTTCCCTTTTTAAGGCTTCTGACCGCAGCTCTCATAGCGTCTCACAGAACCCGGCCACTGCCGGAACACCCTACAGGGTGAGGGACGCGTTGTTTCTTGCCTCCTTAGTTTGGTGAGTAGATCACACTTTGGGTTTCCATGTGGTTTTTTGGGTTTTGGTTTTGTGTAAATGTATTTAGTCTTTTCCCTTACATTTTGGGCTTTCATTTCTAGTTTAAAATGCCTGTACCCGACCTTTATCAATTTGCTCATTCTACTTAGCATGCATGACTGCTGTTCCACCTGGGTAACCGTGGTAAAACAATCCAGGTGTACGAGGCGTCCTTGCTGGCTTTGGGGCTGAATGACCCTAAAACCCCACTTAACCCCTTCTTTTTATACTATCATGCCAGCTTTTGTGAGGCTTTATGTAATACATTAAATCATTGCCTCTTTTCCCCCCTTTTTTTTGGTCTCCGCTATCTTTATCATCCCCTGATGCATTCTGGAGAATCGAAACATGTTGGGAAAGGGACCAATAGGTTATTCAAGGGCTAGTGTTGCAGGGTCAGGCTCCCCGCCAGGACCGCCCTTATTGGGGCGATATTCTGTCAAATGTTGGTAGGCTAGGGCTTAATAGCTCCTGCTATTTGAGGGTCTTGATAGGATCAGTTTAGCTTTCCCATTAGGTGAGCCTTCTCCAACTATTGTTGTTATTTATAGGGCGCTTTTTTGTGTGTATTTTATATCGATTTATTAAAAGTTAAGTTTTATAGCCTTCTTCCTCTATATGGTTTCTTGCATTAATTGGCTTTGAGGATTCCTCTAGTGTTCACGCTCCCGGTGATTATTCTAGTGTATCTGCAACCACCAGTGATCACATTGGTCCTGTGCTGAAATAATAGTATTACCGCCCCATGATAGGAGTCATGATGCCAGTAGTATGGTCATCAAATATACTGAAGCTGAAGCTTCTGCACTGGATCACTGGGGGATTGGAGAGGTGACTAGAGTTTTTATAATATATGAATTTGCTGCTCTTTTTACTTATTTTCAAAAGGTTCAATAACCCTCTTAAACATTGATCTTCTAGATGAGTCTTAAGATGATACACATAATAAATGATGGAATAAAAAATCTGTCACAGAAAAGCTGGTCTACATACTGGGTGGTTTTCTCAAGTCGGTGTTCTTTTAGAGAGGTTTGATGATGTTTGTTTTATTCTTTTATCTTGAGCAGCTGCTGAATCAGTTGAAACCAGGAGGAAGACTCATCCTGCCTGTGGGACCAGAAGGTGGAAGTCAGTTTCTAGAGCAGTATGATAAAGATAGTGCTGGACTCATCACAAAAGTCCGCTTAATGGGTGTGATGTATGTTCCCCTGACGGACAAAAAGAAGCAATGGCCAAAGTAAGAACAACTATGCTTATGTTTTTTAGTAGTGTAAGGACAGGTATTTTTTTGAAAGACAGAAAAAGAAATTCTTTAAAAAAAGTGTTTCATATAATCTAAGGCATCGATGCAAAAATTTGCAAATAGTTATAGCAACTTCAGTTAAGAGTAAACTTATTTTTTCTCTTATTGTTCACGTTCTAACATGACCACATAATCTCTTCTTCTCAATAGACTGATCCTCTCTTCGCTTTAGAACCTTATACTTTGTTCCAAGAGTGACATCCAGTCAAATCAGGACAAAGCAGAAAAACTTCTCCAAAATATTTTGTTTCTGGAAAGTTTTCCTGCTTTGTTCTGACTAAATCTAATCCCATCTTGAGCTCACAAGATACGGCTTATACAATGCAATTTATATGTCATGTCAATGCAACCTACACTCTTCTACTAATTTATTACCTCATCATCCACTTAGAGTTAATGTCTACCGGTTTCTAAATTCAGAAAATTCTAGTTTCTTCCTGGTAGAAATCTTTTCAAAAAGCCTATTCAACCTTTTTACGAATCTTACTTTGATGACTCCTTACCATTAGCAAGTGAAATTATGCTTCAAAATGTCAATGGTGGATTGAGTGGAAGAAGTAGATCAAATTATTTGTAATCATTTAGTGGAAATTATGATGGAATGAACAGTTTCCAATTTTTTTAGGTTTATCTTAGGTCAGAGTACCAGAAATCAACTACCGTACTTACCAAAAGGACTTCAACATAGGGCAATCTCAAAAGCCAAATGTTCTATTTTACTGGCTCCACATTTTGTACACAATATTTTCTAAATGGGAATAAGAATTATCTGTCGTAAGATTAGCGTTGTGCCGGACTCGTGCTAAATTTGTGAATTTAATTCTTGTTTCCCTTTTACCATAGGAATGATCTGTAAAAACGTCTTGGTTCATCAGAAGACAACACCGCACAGAACAATTGGTTATCAAAGATGGTTTCCAAGATGATTCAGGCATATTTGTCAAGAGGCAGCTTTGTTGAAAAGGCATAGTTGATGATGCAAGATAGAGTTGGCCAATAAATTTGCTGTATTGGCTTCAGTTACAAGCTTTACGAATACTTACAAATATTTTTATATAAATGCCATGAGGATAGATATAATATGGGAATAGGAAGCTGGAGTTAACAACTGCTGTAGGTAAAAGTGAAGTTGCCTGTTTATGTGTGTACATCAGTAAAAGGATAGTTCATTTGGCTGTGACTAATGCCAGAATCTTAAGTGAAGGAGGTTTCTGGTGTTGTATAGGCAACCAGACCGTCCACTCTCCCAGATGCTTCTCCCACTGTCACTTTTAAACCTCTGTAAGGAAATATAACCAAATACATAGCTGGAACTACCCTTTATGAAATTACTCTGCACATCCTAAACCATTTCATGATGTGCTGTGAAATTTGCATTTGTGTAGAGCTGCTGTTTCAAAGGTACTTTATTGCACGTTTTTTTTCCGTTATTTATTTTATTTAAATAGAGGAAATATTGTATGCTGATCATTTTCATAGAGTATGGTGTGTAGGAGTAAAAACGTTTTTTTTTCTCCAAATACAGAGCACTTAATCTACAAACAATCATCACATTACATGATAATATTCTGGCTCCTGTTGGAAGAGTTCAAATGTTATACAGCAGCCATGAATTCAACAATACAATAATAAATATAGTAAGATCCCGGGTATGACTTATATGTAATTTTTTTTTTTTTTATATGGCCCATAAATTGGCCTTATGGGCAAACAGAATTCTGTTGTTTAACTCTATTGCTGGCTAAAGGGAAGTCAGGATTTTGGCGCTTTAAAAGCTTGTAGAGAGCATTATCACAGAATTTGAAAAAAATAAATAAAAAATAGATACATTTGACTCGAAAAAGATTTTCAAACATGTGACCTTGAATTTAAGTTGTACCACATGTAACACTTACAGGAGACGAGGAAACTTCAAGGTGAGAAGCAGGGCGAGTTATCTAGACTTCTGTGTGTCGCATAAGGGTTACATTTAACTTAACTGTAGTAACATCGTAATTTTTGGTTTTGTGTTGAGTTAAAGGTGTTTTCTCACTATGGAGTTTCACAGAGCTGCAGTCATGCTGTTCAGAATGTGGGTGGGTCTTAGGCAGTGATTGACAGATCAGCTCTGCTGTTACTTAGCTTAACGTTGCTGGATATAACACTCTGCAGGAGGTGACTCGCCATGGTCTGAGTGAATGACTGACAGCAGTTTAGAGCAATGAGAGATCAGAGAAGTGGGAAGAGATAGTTGTAACCAAATAAACTTCTTGGAGATAAATTCTTCTTTATATTCTGACCAAAGAAAAATCAGCAATGCAATGTATTTATAAAAAGTCTTCAATTATCTGTCCCTGCATGTTAAAAGGTAATCACTGTAGTGAGAAACCCCCTTTAAGCTTCAACAACTGAAGCTTCTAAATTCTTATATTTTTCTTTAACAGCATACTGTTATTTAATTGGGAGGTCCAAATGTAAAGCGTTGTTTTTTTTTTTGAAAGATTGCTAATAAAATGTAATGATGACATAAAAACATCAAGTACCACTGATTGAGTTTTCTTGCATCCATATTTCCTTATCCTTTAAGTGGCTCTGTAGAGGGTTTGTCCGGCAATGTAAATAAAGTATTTTTAAAGCCTTCATTTTGTTTCTTGTGCCTTTCTACAGTGTGATATTGTTAACAAATGGATATAATGCAAAGTATTATTGATTAATCAGTGAAAACCCCGTACTAATACTTAAACGTAACTTTTTAGTATGCTGTTTAAAAAAATACTTCCTTTTGTGATATCCATCTTTATATTGTTGCCATCCCATTAAGGCCATGTTCACACGGCTTAAAATTAGACGTATTTCAGTCCGTAATTACGCGCCGGAGTGTGCAAATTACGGCTGGAATACGTCCAAGTCATTACGGTAATCCACAGTTCTCATAGAGAACTATGGATTATGTCTCCTCTCCCTGCTCTGCGAATACGCCGCTGGTAATGCAAGTCTATGGGCCGGCGAGATGCCACCCCCCGTCCCCACCCCCGTCCCCACCCCCGGCCACACGGCGTAATTGCGGGGCGTAATTACGCCCTGCATTTAAGCCGTGTGAACCTAGCCTAATGATGATTTTTGAAGATTATATAAAAGTTTGTCTTGATTCATCACCTATATTGAGTCATATATGGGGTTATACCTGCTATAGGTGATTTACATTGGATCTACAAATGAAATCTACTACACGTATCCTGCTTCAGGTCACGTGAGTTATGTACACCATCTTGTTGTTTTTGAAAACAGCCCTTGATTACTGTATAATTTGTGACGGCACACCAGTTAATACCTTGTAAGAGGGCGCAAGGAAGTATGATGCAAGATTGTGTCACCTTTTGCCGGGTACGTGGGGTAAAGCCCATTTTAAAGTATGTGTCAGACGCATTAGGGGGCGGACACCCTTGGTATATTAGATAACTGCAGATAGCGTTACCCCCCGGGCCGGGCTTTACCGGAGCGGCCAAAGACCCGGTGGGATGGTCGCTCCCACTTTTCCGGCCAGGCCATTTTATCTATGTAAGCCTGGAAGCAGGTGATCGGGGGGTGTGGTGCCCAGACTCACTAAAAATTTCCTGTGGACGGGAGTGTGTTTGGATGCCCTGACAACCAGGAGACTCTTCAGAAGTGGTGCCTTTTCCTTACCAATAGCAGGACAGGGAGAGCCCTGTTTTGGGTACCAGGACTGAATGTGCATCTAAACCCTTGGCGGGGCTGAGGCTCAATGGACTTCCTGTGGGCTGAAGTAACCTTATTTAAGTTGGTTTATATTTTGTTTTCACCGGGGGGGCGGAAAAATAAAGCATCCGTTAAGTTGCACCAACTTTGCTGCGGGTTTTCATTATTTGGTCCCTTTTGGGGACTAACCCCTACAATTGGTGGAGGATGAAAAGGGGCATAGCCTGCAAGCCCTTTATATGCCCGGGGTTAAAGTCTGCAGCTCAGATCAAAACCAAAACTGTACAGGGAGGAGGAATGGTAAAACCCCTTTGTCGGGCTAACACAAGCCAGCGGGTCATGCTGAGTCAGTAGGGTGCAACAGAGACAAACCAGCTCCTGATGAAACATTTGGGCCTACTTGCAGAAGCCTCCGGATAAAAAGAGCCCCCACCCCCACTTCGCCGGGAGGATGGCCGCGAGCTGGGGAAACCGTGGGGGAAAAGCACGCAGAAAATGCCCCCAAGGCGAAGGGAACCCTTTCCCTCCAAAGGTTTGAGCCATACCCCAAAGAAGGGGCTGACACAGAGCAGGGGCTGAATTTTTGGCCCCCCTTTCTCAGCGGTAAACCCCCAAAAAGGCGTATTAAAAATCTATCCCTGCAAGATGAGGGTTTTCCCAAAGCTGAGGCCGAGATCCGGGCAGTTGGGGTAACGGTACGTGGGGCCCAAAGGATCATCAGTGGAGTATGGGAGGCAAAAACCGCCAGGTCTCAATTGTTTTGACCTCCTGCACTACGTCCAAAAATGGTGAAGCCAGGGGTCTTAACCACGCAACTGATCGGGGGGTTTGAAATGGACCGATTTAAGAATGCCCTCCCGGCCACTGATTTGGGGGTTTGTGCGGGGGAGCCCCAAGAGTGCCGTGATAGTGGACCGGGTTGAAGTTTACCATGTAGGGGAGAACCCATGACTGACCCAAGAATCTCACTTTCCATATTGGGCTTCTGCATAAAATTCAGCGGCCAAAAAAGGGGCCCAAAAACCCCCCGGGAAGACGCCCAAGATAAAAAAGCATCTGGAGCCGATAACGAGAACGTCCCAGGGGATCCTCGCGGGGTTCATGCTCCGGTCTTGGCGGCCCCATGCCCCCTTGGTTTAGAATCATGGATGTTTTGTAGGGGGCGCTCCCCTGTTTTTCACATCGCCCGTGGTGCGTTCTAAGCTGGGGAGGGAATTTCCCCCCTCACCCTCTGTCGGTCAATAATACTGACATCAGGGCTCCTGGACTCGGGGGGGCTTGGTCCCCATGGCGGCCCCCATCCACATGTGTTGTTTCGGGGAAAAACCTTGGGGGGCACAGTATCCAGGGGGTTTTAAAGGTTTAAACCCAGTGGCACAGGTCACATTAAAAACTCATGTGGGGGATGGTTTCAAAAAGGTGGGAGTCGTACGAGGGGTGATGCATAAATGATTATTGGCGAGATTGCCCCCTTTTTGGGAAATTTGTAAAGGGGGTACCCTTAAACCATCGGAGGCTACGGCAACCCTGTATGTGCTACTCGGAGGGGGCCCCCCGAATTTTCCCCTGTCGGTCAAGATAGGAGAAAAAGAGAGGGGTCATTAGGGGAGAAAACTGTCCCCGGGTTAGAGGGGTCCGGGAATTTGGGCGCCCAATTCCAAGACGAGACCTTGGAAAGGGGCCCTAAAATTTTGTGTGGTGGTTTAAGGGAACCGCAAGAGCCAGGGGCAGATGAGAGTATCCCACTTTCTATGAATGGGGACCTCTTGTACCATGTGACCAGAATCAGGGAAGAGCTATGGAACGCTGCTAGTGCCGAAGCATATAGCGGATGTATTGGAGCTCGCACACTCCCCTGGGGGGGGGACACCTGGGGGCAGACAAACCCTGGGGAGAGTTTTTCAGAGGTTTTATTGGGCCCGGATGTTACCGGGAAATTTGGAAATATGTCCCGTCCTGTCCTGATGTCAGGTAAACTCCCCCTTGCCAAATTTCCGCAGTCCCTTGGTGCCACTGCCTATTATTGAAGTCCCTTTTGATGGGATAGCTATGGACTTGGTCGTGACCTTGGTAAAATCCGCTAGGGGTCACCAATATATCCTAGTCATAGTGGACTACGCCACCCGGTACCCTGAGGCAGTGCCCCTCAGAAATACCTCCTCTAAAGCAATTGCCCGGGAGCTGGTTCATATTTTTTCAAGAACTGGGTTACCAAAGGAGATTCTCACAGACCAGGGAACCCCGTTCATGTCAAGGGTAATGCAAGATCTCTGTAAGGCATTAAAGATCTCCCAATTACGCACGTCAGTCTATCACCCCCAAACGGATGGCCTTGTAGAGCGCTTTAACAAGACCCTAAAGGCCATGTTAAAAAAAGTAGTAGAAAAGGATGGCCGGGATTGGGACTGTTTGTTGCTATACCTGCTATTTTCTATTCGAGAAGTACCCCAAGCCTCTACAGGGTTTTCTCCGTTTGAATTATTGTACGGTAGACATCCTCGGGGGTTGCTGGATATTGCAAAAGAGACCTGGGAAAGTGAGGTTACTCCTTTTAAAAGTGTAATAGAGCATGTTGCACAAATGCAAGAAAGGATAGCCCAAGTGATGCCCATCGTAAAGGACCACCTTTTACAGGCTCAGGAGGCACAATCCAGGGTGTGCAACAGGTTGGCCCAGCTTAGGCAATTCAGCCCAGGAGACCGGGTTCTAGTACTAGTACCCACAGTGGAGAGTAAATTTCTCGCTAAATGGCAGGGGCCATATGAAGTAGTAGAGAGGGTAGGCGAGGTTAACTACCGGGTACACCAGCCAGGAAGGAGAAAACCCTATATGATCTACCACATAAATCTGTTAAAATCCTGGAAGGATAGGGACCCCCCCAGGAGCTCCTTGCCTGATGATCAAATCAGACTCCACTATTGAGGAGGTGAAAATTGCAGACGCCCTATCCCCTGCCCAAAAACAGCAGTGTAGGCAACTGTTGCAACAAAATAGGGACATGTTTACGGAGTCACCAGGGCGGACACAGGTAATTGAACACGAGATAATTACGGATCCGCAGGTGAGGGTGAACCTGAAACCATACAGGATTCCTGAGGCCCGCCGTGGGGTCATTGCAAAGGAAGTCCAGAGAATGATGAAGCTGGGTGTTATTGAGGAGTCTAAAAGTGGGTGGTCCAGTCCTATAGTGTTGGTCCCAAAACCCAATGGGGAGTGGCGTTTCTGCAATGACTATCGCAAACTGAACGAAGTGTCTAAAGTGGATGCTTACCCCATGCCTCGGGTGGACGAGCTTATTGAGAGGTTAGGTCCAGCTCGTTACATCACCACCCTAGATCTCACCAAAGGCTACTGGCAGATCCCGCTGTCTAAGGAGGCTAGGGAGAAGACAGCTTTTACCACACCTGAGGGATGTTTCCAATATGTTAGGATGCCGTTCGGTTTGCAAGGGGCCCCCGCCACTTTCCAGAGGGCGATGGATCGGGTCTTACGTCCACACAGAAAATATGCCGCTGCTTACTTAGACGATATTGTGATCTTTACTCACGATTGGGCGAGTCACCTAGGTAAAGTCCAAGCTCTCCTGGACTCATTAAGGCTGGTTTCACCATCAATCCAAGTAAGTGTGCCATGGGGATGGAAGAAGCCCGGTACTTGGGTTACATTGTAGGACGAGGGGAAATAAAACCCCAGCTTAATAAAGTAGAGGCGATTCAAAACTGGCCCCGCCCACCAAACAAAAAACAGGTCAGGGCATTCCTGGGAATTGTTGGGTATTACAGGAGGTTTATCCCCAAGTTTGCGGAAATAGCGGTGCCCTGACAGAATCTGACAAAAGGTGCAAAGACAGCATGGGAAGTGGTCACCAGAGGCTGAAGAGGCTTTCCAGAAGCTTAAGACTGCCCTCTGTAAGCAGCCTAGTTGCCCCAGACTTCTCCAGAGTTTGTCGTCCAGAGACGCATCGATTTGGGTCAGGTCGTG
>JAODAL010012026.1:0-97210 GCA_025379985.1 Phyllomedusa bahiana | reverse complement strand
TCTGTTCCAGGTAGATGTCCCCTCTGTTGCCAGGTAGTGCCCCCTCTGTTGCCAGTAGATGTCCCCTTGTTTCCAGGTTGATGTCCCCTCTGTTGCCAGGTAGTGCCCCCTTTGTTGCCAGGTAGTGCCCCCTCTGTTTCCAGGTAGATGTCCCCTCTGTTGCCAGGTAGATGTCCCCTCTGTTGCCAGGTAGTGCCCCCTTTGTTGCCAGGTAGATGTCCCCTCTGTTGCCAGGTAGTGCCCCCTCTGTTGCCAGGTAGTGCCCCCTCTGTTGCCAGGTAGTTGCCCTCTCTGTTAGCCAGGTAGTTGCCCTCTCTGTTAGCCAGGTAGAGCCCCCTAAAGCTAATAAAAATCAAATAATAAAATACACTTACCTTACCAGGCTCCTGCAGCGCGGCCAGCTCCTGCCCGATCTCTTCAGCGGCGCAGGGGGAAGTGAGAGCAGCCGCGCGTCACTCCCCTGCAGCCGCGCGTCACTTCCCCCTGCGCCGTTGACCTGTATGTATGGCGCACACACCGGCGCCGGACATACAGGGAGAGGAGGGAGGAGGGAGCGATCCCTCCTGCCTCCTCCCAGCACAGTGAGACCACGGGCGGGTGAGCGGCCGCTGCGGCCGCTTCACCCGCCTGTAGGAGCGGTCCGGCGGCGCAAGAGTAGCGCACCAGCGCTACTCTTGCGCCGCGGTAATTTAAAGGACCCCCCGCCGCCTGCAGGCGGCGGGAGGAATGCCAATCCCCCTGGGAGGGCGGGAGGGGACCCCAAATAGCGGACCCCCCGCCAAAAACGGGAGAGTTGGCATGTATGATATATATATATATATATATATATAAAGCTGCATAATATAAACCTAAAAACCTTTAAATAGAACTATATAGTACGAAGCTATAAAACCTACATAGTATAAAGCTATAAACCTAAAGCCTATGTAACTGTATGGCGAGTTGCGAGGACTCTCAGGCTTTGCATTTGCTGTGTACTTTGGGATATTCCTGGTCCCTGACATTCTCCAGTGCGGTATGAACAGCGCCTTATGCAGCAGCTCACACACCGACCTGACCAACACAACCTGCGATGGGATCAAGTTTATTCTAATTTTAAACTGAAAAATGTTGTTCTCCTGCAAATTAAACGTGCGTCCCCGCCGGACACCTGCGAGAGGTTTACATGACTTTTTGTTCTGCATGAGCGGAATGCAGATTATTTCAGATATGTGAGCTTAGCTCCTGGCTTCTAACTCGGCTCCCAGCTCCGCCATGCCAGGCAGGGGGTCGCGGGTGACACCTCTGTGCTCCGGCAGGGACCATCCTGCAGAGAAGGGCGTCCCCGATCCCTCACACGTTGAACGAATTTGGTTTATTATGAAAACTGAACTCATTGTAATCGGTTTTATTCCTCTGATCTCCAGATCTCTGCAGACGTGTGGATGGATGAAGGCAATGGGCTGCCCCCCATGACTTGTCCTCCTTGTACTGACACTGTGCTCATCTGCTCCTTTACAGAGGTTTATTCCACAAGACTGAATGTTCGGACTCTTGCCTGGAGACCAGAGAGAAACCGTCCATCAGCTTTGGAGCATGCCCAGGAGACGGACCTAGACCGAGGCTCAGAAACAGGTGAGAGCGTCCATACCGTACAAAACACTTACTGGTCAGGACGCTAAACAAGCTACTAAATAGGGACCAGGATGAGCCTGCTCTGCACAGCCAGCCTCAGGCTCACACTTCCTGTTCAGACTGTGGGTGGTTCTACAGCTTCAGACTCGCACTTTCAGGCTCTCCATTCTGCACCATGGGAGTTCCCAGTACAGGAGAGCGCTGTGTTCTCCATTGTGTTCTATGGGAGTTCCCAGTACAGGGAGCGCTGTGTCTCCTCTCCTATGGAGTTCCAGTACAGGAGAGCGCTGTGTTCTCCATTCGTTTATGGGAGTTCCCAGTACAGGGGAGCGCTGTGTTCTCCATTCTGTTCTATGGGAGTTCCCAGTACAGGGGAGCGCTGTGTTCTCCATTCTGTTCTATGGGAGTTCCTAGTACAGGGGAGCGCTGTGTTCTCCATTCTGTTCTATCGGAGTTCCCGGTACAGGGGAGCGCTGTGTTCTCCATTCTGTTCTATGGGAGGTCCAAGTACAGAGGAGCTCTGTGTTCTCCATTGTCCTCTATGGGAGTTCCCAGTACAGGGGAGGGCTGCGGTCTCACATTCTGCTCTAAGGGAGTTCCCAGTACAGGGGAGCGCTGTGTTCTCCATTATATGCTATGGGAGTTCCCAGTACAGGTGAGCGCTGTGTTCTCCATTCTGTTCTATGGGAGTTCCTAGTACAGGGGAGCGCTGTGTTCTCCATTCTGTTCTATGGGAGTTCCTAGTACAGGGGAGCGCTGTGTTCTCCATTCTGTTCTATGGGATTTCCCAGTACAGGGGAGCGCTGTGTTCTCCATTCTGTTCTATGGTAGTTCCCAGTACAGGGGAGCGCTGTGTTCTCCATTCTGTTCTATGGTAGTTCCCAGTACAGGGGAGCGCTGTGTTCTCCATTCTGTTCTATGGGAGTTCCCAGTACTGGGGAGCGCTGTGTTCTCCATTCTCCTCTATGGGAGTTCCCAGTACAGGGGAGCTCTGTGTTCTCCATTCTGTTCTATGGGAGTTCCCAGTACTGGGGAGCGCTGTGTTCTCCATTCTCCTCTATGGGAGTTCCCAGTACAGGGGAGCGCTGTGTTCTCCATTCTGTTCTATGGTAGTTCCCAGTACAGGGGAGCTCTGTGTTCTCCATTCTGTTCTATGGGAGTTCCCAGTACTGGGGAGCGCAGTGTTCTCCATTCTCCTCTATGGGAGTTACCAGTACAGGGGAGCGCTGTGTTCTCCATTCTGTTCTATGGGAGTTCCCAGTACAGGGGAGCGCTGTGTTCTCCATACTGAGCTGACACTTTTGGGATTCTGTCCCTGAGATAAGTGCGCGTCTCAGAGGTTGGACCTGCACCGATCAGACATCGATAGTCGATGCTGGGAACACCCTTTAAGTGTGTATAGAAAGTTGTAATACGTATCCTTTGCTCACCAGCTTTTGTTTTCTGATTTTGTTCCTCTCTGTCGTCCTGTAACCACCGAGCTTGTTCTACCAAATGTGTTAAACGGATTTGAACTGTTGTAGCCAAACTGTTATTGTCTACTTTTAAAAGGGGGACCCTATGTTTCTGTATAGATATATCAAGAACAGATGACCTTGTTATGTTTACAGGCATTAAAGGGGTTTTCTCACCACAATGATCGGCTTTTAACATGTAAGGAAAGGTAAATGAAGACTGTTACCAAATACATTGTTCTTCTGATTTTGCTTTGGTCAGAAGATTTTATCTCCTATTAGAGCAGTGTTTCTCAACTCCAGTCCTCAAGACCCACCAACAGGTCATGTTTTCAGGGTCTCCCATAGAATATACTGACAATCACCTGTGTAATATTGAGATAATCCTGCAAACTTGAGCTGCTGGTGGGCCTTGAGAAACACTGACTCAGAGCTCACAAGTTTGGTGACTGATCCCCTCAGCCCCCCACTCCCTGCTCTCTCATTGCTCAAAGCTGCCGTCAGTCAGTTCGACCTGCAGAGTCGAGAGTTTATCTAATTAACTAAGGTTTTCACTCCTTAGAGCTCTGTAGCCTTGTGTACTACAATTTATAACATTGTAACAGGATCAGCTAGGAACTGATATGTCAATCACTGCTATAGAACCACCTATACCCTGAACAGAAAGTGGGAGCCTGAAGCTTTAGAGCCACCCACAGCCTGAACAGGAAGTGGGAGCCTAAAGCTGTAGCACCACCCACAGCCTGAACAGGAAGTAGGAGCCTAAAGCTGTAGCACCACCCACAGCCTGAACAGGAAGTAGGGGCCTAAAGCTGTAGCACCTCCCACAGCCTGAACAGGAAGTAGGAGCCTAAAGCTGTAGCACCTCCCACAGCCTGAACAGGAAGTGGTAGCCTGAAGCTGCAGAACCACCCACAGCCTGAAAAGGAAATGATAGCCTGAAGCTGTAGCACCACCCACAGTCTGAACCAGAAGTGGTTGCCTAAAGCTGTAGCACCTCCCACAACTTGAACAGGAAGTGGGAGCCTGAAGTTGTAGAACCACCCACAGCCAGAACAGGAAGTGGGAGCCTGAAGCTGTAGAACCGCCCACAGCCTGAACAGGAAGTGGGAGCCTAAAGCTGTAGAGCTGCCCACAACATAACGGCGAAGTGGGAGCCTGAACCTGTAGCTTCACAGCCTGAACAGGAAGTGGGAGCCTAAAGCTGTAGAACCACCCACAACCTGAGCAGGAAGTGTGAGCCTGAAGCTGTAGAACCACCCACAGCCTGAACAGGAAGTAGGAGCCTGAAGCTGTAGAACCTCCCACAACCTGAACAGGAATTGGGAGCCTGAAGCTGTAGAACCACCCACAACCTGAACTGGAAGTGGGAGCCTGAAGCTGTAGAGCCGCCCACAGCCTGAACAGGAAGTGGTAGCCTAAAGCTGTAGAACCACCCACAACCTGAACCAGAAAGTGGGAGCCTGAAGCTGGGCATGCTGATACATATGGAAGTAAGTTCTTCATGGAACAATGTCTGTGCTGTGGTGTTAGAGTAACTCTATTTCAATGTGTGGTTTTAGTTTTACAGACTGGAGACAGAAAAGGATTTTGCAAATATTGTCACCATTTGAGTGGGGTTGGGACCCGGCTTATCCTGCCGTCAGGGATTATCACAAAGACCTTCTTACCAAGTGCTGATCAGGAGCGTCCTCTGTGCTGCTGTGGGAGATTGCACCACTTCTATTCAGCGCTAATCTTAAACGTGAGCCAAGTGCGGCACCGCTGCCCGAATACTCCCTGACATAGGAAGGAATGTCTGAGCGTTCTCAATGTATACAGCACTGGGGCTGGGATATTCTAAGGAAAGCAGAGTGGCCTGAAGAGAAGCTGTATCAACCTCTAATGCAGCCGTATAACAGCCGGAGGCTCCAGGGAAGGAGACAGGAATCAAAAGTGTTCAACTGTGAAAATCTTGTGTTACACCTCTTGTTACTGCTCCTGTAGTGATATCACTAATGGACGATTTAACCCCTTAAAGGAGCACTCCAGGGTTTTCCCTTAGAAGTTGCTTTTAGATACATTATAGTGTCAGTAACTTTGCTTCACGGTATCTGACTGATGCAACAGCCATTAGAAATGACTTCTAGGTACACTGTAGTGCATAGTTGGCAACTTTTGAAAATGAAAAAGCAGGAGACTTTAGTGGGCGGCGTGCGTAGCGCGCTGCGGCAAAAATTTGCATAGCCACGCCCATCTTGTCGGTTGCCACGCCCCTTCAAAAAGCCACACCCACTCCACCTAACTGCATAACGGCTTTGGAAGAAAGCCAGGTAGATGCCCTTATAGCCAGGTAGTAACCCCCAATAAGCAGGTAGTGCCCCTTACAGGCAGGTAGATGCCCCCTTGTAGCCAAGTAGATGGCCCCCCCTCTGTAGCCAGGTAGGTGCCCCCCTTTGTTAGCCAGGTAGGTGCCCCCATTGTTTGCCAGGTAGTGCCCCCATTGTTTGCCAGGTAGTGCCCCCTCTGTTGCCAGGTAGATGCCCCCTCTGTTGCCAGGTAGATGCCCCCTCTGTTGGCAGGTAGATGTCCCCTCTGTTGGCAGGTAGATGTCCCTCTGTTGGCAGGTTGTGCCTCCATTGTTGCCAGGTAGTGCCCCCTCTGTTGCCAGGTAGATGCCCCCTCTGTTGCCAGGTAGATGTCCCCTCTGTTGCCAGGTAGTGCCCCCATTGTTGCCAGGTAGATGCCCCCATTGTTGCCAGGTAGGTGCCCCCTCTGTTGCCAGGTAGATGTCCCCTCTGTTGCCAGGTAGTGCCCCCATTGTTGCCAGGTAGTGCCCCTTTGTTGCCAGGTAGTGCCCCCCTTGCTGCCAGGTAGATGTCCCCTCTGTTGCCAGGTAGATGTCCCCTCTGTTGCCAGGTAGTGCCCCCTCTGTTGCCAGGTAGTGCCCCCATTGTTGCCAGGTAGATGTCCCCTCTGTTGCCAGGTAGTGCCCCCATTGTTGCCAGGTAGTGCCCCCTCTGTTGCCAGGTAGTGCCCCCTCTGTTGCCAGGTAGTGCCCCCATTGTTGCCAGGCAGAGCCCCCCATATAGCTAATAAAAATAAAATAATAAAATGCACTTACCTCACCAGGCTCCTGCAGCACGGCCGCTCCGGACGATCTCCTCAGCGGCGCAGGGGGAAGTGAGAGCAGCCGCGCGTCACTTCCCCTGCACCGCTGACCTGTATGTACGGCGCACACACCGGCGCCGGACATACAGGGGGAGGAGGCAGGAGGGAGCGATGCCTCCTCCCTGCACAGTGAGACTCCGGGCGGGTGAAGCGGCCGCTTCACCCGCCTGTAGGAGCGGCCCGGCGGCGCAAGAGTAGCGCACTAGCGCTACTCTGTCGCCGCGGCCATTTAAAGAGCCCCCGCCGCCTGCTGGCGGCGGGAGGAATGCCAACTCCCCCGGGAAGGCGGGAGGGGACCCCAAATAGCAGGACCCCCCCGCCAAAAACGGGAGAGTTGGCATGTATGCTGTAGTGTCAGTCATTTTCCTTAACTGCAGCTGCATATTGGATATCTGGCTGATGCAACAGTCTCTGTTAGATCACATGACCTGCACTCTGATTGGCTGACAGACTCTGTGCTGTTTATGCGGACAGGAAGTTTCTCTCTATCCATTCCTATGAGACTGACTTTGACCCTCCCATAGGAATGTATAGAGAGATCCTTAACCCTAATCCTCTAGTTTTAACCCACTAGCCCTAACACTAACCCTAGACATAGCCCACTAGCCCTAACAATAGCTATAAGCCTAACCCAATACACCTAAACTACTAGCCATAACACTTACCCTTACCCACTAGCCATAACCCTAACCAATTAGCCCTAACAATACCTTTAACCCTAACCCACTAAACCTATCTCACTAAGCCTAACCCACTAGCCCTAACAATAACCCTAACCTACTAGCCCTAACAACAGCCCTAACCCACTAGCCCTAACAATAGCCCTAACCCACTAGCCCTAACAGCCCTAACAATAACCCTAACCCACTAGCCCTAACAACAGCCCTAACCCACTAGCCCTAACAATAACCCTAACCCACTAGCCCTAACAACAGCCCTAACCCACTAGCCCTAACAATAGCCCTAACCCACTAGCCCTAACAATAACCCTAACCCACTAGCCCTAACAATAGCCCTAACCCACTAGCCCTAACAACAGCCCTAACCCACTAGCCCTAACAATAGCCCTAACCCACTAGCCCTAACAGCCCTAACCCACTAACCCTAACAGCCCTAACAATAACCCTAACCCACTAGCCCTAACAACAGCCCTAACCCACTAGCCCTAACAATAACCCTAACCCACTAGCCCTAACAACAGCCCTAACCCACTAGCCCTAACAATAGCCCTAACCCACTAGCCCTAACAACAGCCCTAACCCACTAACCCTAACAGCCCTAACAATAACCCTAACCCACTAGCCCTAACAACAGCCCTAACCCACTAGCCCTAACAACAGCCCTAACCCACTAGCCCTAACAATAGCCCTAACCCACTAGCCCTAACAACAACCCTAACCCACTAACCCTAACAGCCCTAACAACAGCCCTAACCCACTAGCCCTAACAATAACCCTAACCCACTAGCCCTAACAACAGCCCTAACCCACTAGCCCTAACAATAGCCCTAACCCACTAGCCCTAACAACAACCCTAACCCACTAGCCCTAACAATAACCCTAACCCACTAGCCCTAACAATAACCCTAACCCACTAGCCCTAACCCACTAACCCTAACAATAACCCTAACCCACTAGCCCTAACAATAACCCTAACCCACTAGCCCTAACAACAGCCCTAACCCACTAGCCCTAACAATAACCCTAACCCACTAGCCCTAACAATAACCCTAACCCACTAGCCCTAACAATAACCCTAACCCACTAGCCCTAACAATAACCCTAACCCACTAGCCCTAACAATAGCCCTAACCCACTAGCCCTAACAACAGCCCTAACCCACTAGCCCTAACAATAACCCTAACCCACTAGCCCTAACAATAGCCCTAACCCACTAGCCGTAACATTAACCCTAACCCACTAGCCCTAACAACAGCCCTAACCCACTAGCCCTAACAACAGCCCTAACCCACTAGCCCTAACAATAGCCCTAACCCACTAGCCCTAACAACAGCCCTAACCCACTAGCCCTAACAACAGCCCTAACCCACTAGCCCTAACAATAACCCTAACCCACTAGCCCTAACAACAGCCCTAACCCACTAGCCCTAACAATAACCCTAACCCACTAGCCCTAACAATAGCCCTAACCCACTAGCCCTAACAACAGCCCTAACCCACTAGCCGTAACATTAGCCCTAACCCACTAGCCCTAACAAGAACCCTAACCCACTAGCCCTAACCCACTAGCCCTAACAACAGCCCTAACCAACTAGCCCTAACATTAACCCAAATTTTTGTCTTTTATTACAATAAGTGCAAAGCAAAATGTGACCATGTTTGTAGCATTCACTTTTGTGTCTGTTCCCTGCTCCGTGCTCTATTTTCCTGCGGTGGGGGCGCTCCCCGATGTTCGTAGCAGTAATTTTGGTTCCTTCTTCATGTTCCGTGCTCTATGTTCCTGCGGTGGGGGGGCGCTCCCCGATGTTCGTAGCAGTCACTTTGGTTACTTTTCCATGTTCCGTGCTCTATGTTCCTGTGGTGGGGGTGCTCCCCGATGTTCGTAGCAGTCACTTTGGTTACTTTTCCATGCTCCGTGCTCTATGTTCCTGTGGTGGGGGCCCTCCCCGATGTTCGTAGCAGTCACTTTGGTTCCTTTTCCCTGTTCCGTGCTCTATGTTCCTGCGGTGGGGGGCGCTCCCCGATGTTCGTAGCAGTCACTTTGGTTCCTTTTCCCTGTTCCGTGCTCTATGTTCCTGTGGTGGGGGCGCTCCCCGATGTTCGTAGCAGTCACTTTGGTTCCTTTTCCATGTTCTGTGCTCTATGTTCCTGTGGTGGGGGCGCTCCCCGATGTTCATAGCAGTCACTTTGGTTCCTTTTCCCTGTTCCGTGTTCTATGTTCCTGTGGTGGGGGCGCTCCCCGATGTTCGTAGCAGTCACTTTGGTTGCTATTCCATGTTCTGTGCTCTATGTTCCTGTGGTGGGGGCGCTCCCCGATGTTCGTAGCAGTCACTTTGGTACCTTTTCCATGTTCAGTGCTCTATGTTCCTGGGGTGGGGGCCCTCCCCGATGTTAGTAGCAGTCCCTTTGTTTCCTTTTCCCTGTTCCGTGTTCTATGTTCCTGTGGTGGGGGCGCTCCCCGATGTTCGTAGCAGTCACTTTGGTTACTTTTCCCTGCTCCGTGCTCTATGTTCCTGTGGTGGGGGCGCTCCCCGATGTTTGTAGCAGTCACTTTGGTCACTTTTCCCTGTTCCGTGTTCTATGTTCCTGTGGTGGGGGCGCTCCCCGATGTTCGTAGCAGTCACTTTGGTCACTTTTCCCTGTTCCGTGCTCTATGTTCCTGCGGTGGGGGGGGGCCCTCCCCGATGTTCGTAGCAGTCACTTTGGTTCCTTTTCCATGTTCTGTGCTCTATGTTCCTGTGGTGGGGGCGCTCCCCGATGTTCGTAGCAGTCACTTTGGTCACTTTTCCCTGTTCCGTGCTCTATGTTCCTGTGGTGGGGGCGCTCCCCGATGTTCGTAGCAGTCACTTTGGTTACTTTTCCCTGTTCCGTGCTCTATGTTCCTGCGGTGGGGGCCCTCCCCGATGTTCGTAGCAGTCACTTTGGTAACTTTTCCCTGTTCCGTGCTCTATGTTCCTGTGGTGGGGGCGCTCCCCGATGTTCGTAGCAGTCACTTTGGTTACATTTCCCTGTTCCGCGCTCTTTGTTCCTGAGGTGTGGGCACTCCCCGATGTTCGTAGCAGTCACTTTGGTAACTTTTCCCTGTTCCGTGCTCTATGTTCCTGTGGTGGGGGCCCTCCCCGATGTTTGTAGCAGTCACTTTGGTTACTTTTCCCTGTTCCGTGTTCGATGTTCCTGCGGTGGGGGTGCTCCCCAATGTTCGTAGCAGTCACTTTGGTCACTTTTCCCTGTTCCGTGCTCGATGTTCCTGCGGTGGGGGCGCTCCCCGATGTTCGTAGCAGTCACTTTGGTTACTTTTCCCTGTTCCGTGCTCTATGTTCCTGCGGTGGGGGCGCTCCCCGATGTTCGTAGCAGTCACTTTGGTTCCTTTTCCCTGTTCCGCGCTCTATGTTCCTGCGGTGGGGGGGTGCTCCCCGATGTTCGTAGCAGTCACTTTGGTTACTTTTCCATGTTCCGTGCTCTATGTTCCTGCGGTGGGGGCACTCCCCGATGTTCATAGCAGTCACTTTTCCATGTTCCGTGCTCTATGTTCCTGTGGTGGGGGCGCTCCCCGATGTTCGTAGCAGTCACTTTGGTCACTTTTCCATGTTCCGTGCTCTATGTTCCTGCGGTGGGGGCCCTCCCCGATGTTTGTAGCAGTCAGTTTGGTTGCTTTTCCCTGCTCCGTGTTCTATGTTCCTGTGGTGGGGGCGCTCCCCGATGTTCGTAGCAGTCACTTTGGTTCCTTTTCCCTGTTCCGTGCTCTATGTTCCTGCGGTGGGGGGCGCTCCCCGATGTTCGTAGCAGTCACTTTGGTTCCTTTTCCCTGTTCCGTGCTCTATGTTCCTGTGGTGGGGGCACTCCCCGATGTTCGTAGCAGTCACTTAGGTTACTTTTCCCTGTTCAGTGCTCTATGTTCCGGCGGTGGGGGGCACTCCCCGATGTTCGTAGCAGTCACTTTGGTTACTTTTCCATGTTCCGTGCTCTATGTTCCTGCGGTGGGGGCCCTCCCCGATGTTCGTAGCAGTCACTTTGGTCACTTTTCCCTGTTCCGTGTTCTATGTTCCTGCGGTGGGGGGCACTCTCCGATGTTCGTAGCAGTCACTTTGGTTACTTTTCCCTGCTCCGTGCTCTATGTTCCTGTGGTGGGGGCGCTCCCCGATGTTCGTAGCAGTCACTTTGGTTACTTTTCCATGTTCCGTGCTCTATGTTCCTGCGGTGGGGGGGCGCTCCCCGATATTCGTAGCAGTCACTTTGGTTACTTTTCCATGTTCCGTGCTCTATGTTCCTGTGGTGGGGGCGCTCCCCGATGTTCGTAGCAGACACTTTGGTTACTTTTCCCTGATCAGTGCTCTATGTTCCTGCGGTGGGGGCGCTCCCCGATGTTCGTAGCAGTCACTTTGGTCACTTTTCCGTGTTCTATGTTCCTGTGGGGGGGGCCCCCCCCGATGTTCGTAGCAGACACTTTGGTTCCTTTTCCCTGCTCGCTGCCCTATGTGCCCGCGGTGGGGGGGTGCTCCCCGATGTTCGTAGCAGTCACTTTGGTTACTTTTCCATGTTCCGTGCTCTATGTTCCTGTGGTGGGGGCGCTCCCCGATGTTCGTAGCAGTCACTTTGGTTCCTTTTCCATGTTCCGTGCTCTATGTTCCTGCGGTGGGGGGGCGCTCCCCGATGTTCGTAGCAGTCACTTTGGTTCCTTTTCCCTGTTCCGTGCTCTATGTTCCTGTGGTGGGGGCGCTCCCCGATGTTCGTAGCACTCACTTTGGTAACTTTTCCCTGTTCCGTGCTCTATGTTCCTGTGGTGGGGGCGCTCCTCGATGTTCGTAGCAGTCACTTTGGTTACTTTTCCCTGTTCCGTGCTCTATGTTCCTGCGGTGGGGGCGCTCCCCGATGTTCGTAGCAGTCACTTTGGTCACTTTTCCCTGTTCCGTGCTCTATGTTCCTGCGGTCGGTGTTTGTGCATGATTTCACAGGATCATGAAATGAAAAGACGTGACTCTGCTGCGAGGAGCTTGGACGGTTTCTCTAATTTACTGTGTTTTTTTATTGTCTCCATAGGCAAAGTGTGTCTCTTCCTCGTCCCCATTCCTGGCACGCATCCAAACTACTGGAGAACCAACCGAATCCCAGCATGATGCAAATATCTCAGGGGACGATCGGATCTCCATGGCATCAGGCTTACCATTCAAGGTGAGAGACAGTGCCCAGAACACTCTATTATCTCACTGCACAATTACTAGTATCAGACGGCGGCGAGGCTCACAAATCCAAATTTCTGGAAAAATTTGATAGAATTTCCCCTATGTCCACGACTTCTCCTCTGTAAGTTCTGGTAGCACAGCAGTGAGAGAACCACTTGATAGTTCTTCCAAGCCTGAGAAGTTTAGGTTTTGTCAGCAGGACTTGATATGAGTAACCCATAATCCTTTGATATATTGCTCTGATCATTGTTCTTGATCTAGTCTAATCTCATGTATCAATAGAGCACAATAGAGAGATCATTCTATTATTACCTACTCTCTGCAATGAGACTACATAGAGCTAAGGTGCCATAAAGTGAGATTAGTCCGCTCTGCTGATACTGTACTTCATGTATTGGTCTTGTCATTGCCTTCACGGTCTAGTCTTACCTTATCTGTCACTGTCCAGAGAACAATAGATTATTGGTGTCCACCAGTGGAAATGATTCTGGGGGTTCATCAGTAGAGTTGATTCTTGAATTCCACCACTGGAAATGATTCTTGGGGCCACCAGTAGAGATGATTCTTGGGGGGCACCAGTGTTGTTGATTCTTGGGGGGGCACCAGTGTTGTTGATTCTTGGGGTCACCAGTGCTGTTGATTCTTGGGGTCACCAGTGGAGATGATTCTTGGGGCCCACCAGTGCAGTTGATTCTTGGGGCTCAGCAGTGGAGATGATTCTGGGGGCCCACCAGTGGAGATGATTCTTGGGGGGCACCAGTGGAGTTGATTCTTGGGGGGCACCAGTGTGTTTCAGTTTTTGGGGGGATTCTTGGGGGCGATGATCAGCCAGTGGAGTTGATTCTTGGGGCCCACCAGTGGAGATGATTCTTGGGGGGCCCCACCAGTGGAGATGATTCTTAGCGTCCACCAGTGGAGTTGATTCTTGGGGCCCACATGTGGAGTGGATTCTTGGGGCCCACATGTGGAGTGGATTCTGGGCCTCACCAGTGGATTGATTCTTGGGGCCCACCAGTGGAGATGATTCTAGGGGCCCACCAGTGCAGTTGATTCTTGGGGCTCAGCAGTGGAGATGATTCTGGGGGCCCACCAGTGGAGATGATTCTTGGGGGGGCCCACCAGTGGAGATGATTCTTAGGGCCACCAGTGGAGTTGATTCTTGGGGCCCACCAGTGGAGTTGATTCTTGGGGGGCCCAGTGGAGATGATTCTTAGGGCCACCAGTGGAGTTGATTCTTAGGGCCACCAGTGGAGTTGATTCTTGGGGTCCACCAGTGCATATGACTCTTAGGGCCCGCTAATGGAGATAACTCTTGGCGCCCACTAGTGTAGATATGATTGGGTTAGGGATAGTCCCAAACCTGAATTTTGAAAAACTAACCCAAAATTGAGCTTATGGTTAGGGTAGAGATTAGAGTAGGAAAAAAAATCATTTTTGAAGAATATGTGGAAAAATCATCCCTAGCACTGAGACAGTTTATAGGACAAGGTTATCCTTAAGGCATGTTCACACGGCTTAAAATGGGCCGTATTTCGGTCCGTAATTACGCGCCAAAGTGCGCCAATTACGGGCCGAAAACGGCCCATTCATTACGGTAATTCACAGTTCTCATAGAGAACTATGCATTACGTCTCCTCTCCCCGCCCGGCGAGGCCGCCGGGCGGGGAGATAATTCACATGTCACTTCCTGCGGCGTATACGCGCCACTAGCAGTGATAGTCTATGGGCTGGCGAAGTGCCGGCCCCCTGCTTACTCCCCCGCTCCCGCCCCGCCCCTGTCCACACGGCGTAATTGCGGGGCGTAATTACGCCCTGCAAATACACCGTGTGAACATAGCTTTAGGGTTAGATTATGGTTAATTTCACACCCGACTCCTATTAAACCCTAACCGAACCCTAAATTAGGTTTAGAATTCGGGTAAGGATTAAGGTGAGGAAAATCAGTTCTGGAAGAATATGTGTAAAAGTCAATCCTAACACTGGGGTAGGTTAAAGGTAAAGGTTAAATTAGGGTTAGGGATGATTTTTTGGCACATACTCTGAATCAAAGAGCTGATATTCCCAACTACAGTATACTCTCTGCTAATGGCTTCCATAGGTTACTGACCACCTTTCTGCTGTAGCAGGGACCAAATTGGCGACTTTGTTCCTTGATGTGTCTTATCAGCAGCACAGAAGCTTGTTTAGCTATGTTGCTGAGTTTGGAAAAGCGATTTTTTTTCCTTAAAACTAGCCCCGCTCGTGTCCATGGGCCGTGACCGGTAAGTGCGACTTCGCAGTATCCATGTGATGTAGCTGACGTCTGTGGTATTGTGACCATAAGTAATGTATTTGTGAAAAACATGTTTTCTTGGAGAATTTCCATGTGTGGTTTCAGCTTAAGTGAAATTAGCAATTTTACAGAGTGATTTTGCTTGGGTAGCACTTTGGCCGTGCACTTACAAACCATTACTACGTCTTAGGAGAGCTCTGTAATCATTATAATTATATGCAGACAATTAGGAGGCTATAATTATACTTTAATTTTTCTTTACTGTATTGAAATGTGCAAAGCAAGTGGGACTGAATGCTAGGACCAGAAAATCTCTATATCCGGAATCGTCTACCTGCAGAATATGTGCCATAGGTGGGACACTACGGCAATAGCAGTCAATGGTGTTGGACTGAGGTGCCTGGGGCCCACTAGTGGAGATGATTCTTGAGGCCCACCAGTGGAGGTGATTCTTGGGGGCCCACCAGTGGAGATGATTCTTGGTTCCACCAGTGGAGTTGATTCTTGGAGTCCACCAGTGGAGGTGATTCTTGGTTCCGCCAGTGGAGGTGATTCTTGGGGCCCACCAGTGGAGATGATACTTGGGGCCCACCAGTGGAGATGATACTTGGGGCCCACCAGTGGAGATGATACTTGGGGGCCCACCAGTGAAGATGAGTCTTTGGGCCCACCTGTGGAGATGTTTCTTGGGGCCCACAAGTGGAGATGATTCTTGGGGCCCACCAGTGGAGATGATTCTTGAGGCCCACCAGTGGAAATGATTCTTGGTTTCCACCAGTGGAGATGATTCTTGGGGCCCACCAGTGGAGATGATTCTTGGGGCCCACCAGTGGAGATGATTCTTGGGGCCCACCAGTGGAGTTGATTCTTGGGGCCCCCCAGTGGAGTTGCTTCTTGGTTCCCACCAGTGGAGATGATTCTTGGTTCCCACCAGTGGAGATGATTCTTGGAGCCCACCAGTGGAGATGATTCTTGGGGCCCACCAGTGGAGATGATTCTTGGGGCCCACCAGTGGAGATGATTCTTGGGGCCCACCAGTGGAGATGATTCTTGGGGCCCACCAGTGGAGATGATACTTGGGGCCCACCAGTGGAGATGATACTTGGGGCCCACCAGTGGAGATGATACTTGGGGCCCACCAATGGAGGTGGTGATTCTTGGGGCCCACTAGTGGAGGTAATTCTTGGGGCCCACCAGTGGAGATGATTCTTGGTTCCCCCAGTGGAGATGATTCTTGGTTCCACCTGTGGAGACGTTTCTTGGGGCCCAAAACTGGAGTTGATTCTTGGCGCCACCAGTGGAGCTGTTTCTTGGAGCCACCAGTGGAGCTGATTCTTGGGGACCACCAGTGGAGCTGATTCTTGGGGACCACCAGTGGAGCTGATTCTTGTGGTCTACCAGTGGAGTTGATCTCGGGGCCCACCAGTGGAGTTGATCTCGGGGCCCACTAGTGGAGTCAATTCTTGGAGTCCACCAGTAGATCTGGTTCTTGGAGCCCATCATTTGAGATGATTCTTGAGACCCATCAGTGGAGCCGATTCTTGGAGCCCACCAGTAGAGTTGGTTCTTGGAGCCCATCATTAGAGATGACTCTTCAAGCCCGCAAGTGGAGATGACTCTTGGCATCCACCAGTGCAGATGACTCTTGGGGCCAACTATTGGAGGTTACTCTTGGCGCCCACCTTAAAGCTCTTGTACATGACTGCACTTGACTTTTGCTTTCTGACTCCATTTTCTTTATCTTTCTCCCTGAAAAGTATCCCCAGCTCCGCATGCCCAGGAGTCCACGGGGGCTTCCCCTGATCCCCTGTGGACCAGTTCAAGCCTGATTGCAGGGGACTGTTGGATCACAAAGTGATGAAACATCCTTTCAATGTTCCATATCTTTGTATAATGGAAATATCACTTCACTTCCTTAAAACCAAAGGTCTCCTTGATTCATTGGGTCATCAAGCAGGGGCCAAATTTTAACTGCACAATCCCTGCCACGGTGCAGTATATACAGTATAACCATCTGGCCATGGAAGCACAAAGCTAACAAAGGGCAATGCAAACCATAGAAAGCTGCACATTTACTGTGGAATTTCAAATTTTTGCTTTTTCCCCACAATAAAAAGTTTTGCATGTGGCCAAATAAAAGGGGACTGGACCGTGAAGGCGAGTGTGTATATACTGGGACGTGGTTCCTCTCGCAGTTCACGTTCCTAAAAGTGGCTCCTTTGTAACTGACCGAGAAACAACGGCAGACGGTACAATCAAAATAGAAATTATGCAAAAATGTGAGTATACGAATGAGTGAGCAAGGACTATCCAGAAGACCATGAATGAGCCATGCCAGAGGTGTTACATCATGCTCAGAAGGGTGAGGAGTTCAGTATGGGATTTCCAAACGTCTGTTCCTGATCGTGAATTCATAGCACACAGGGCTTTAGAGGCCGAGGAAGACCTGCTTAGGATTTTACTTGTAGTGGGTACCAGGGCATGTGCAAAGTGTAACAGAAGATTCTGAATTAAAGACCCCTGGCATGAGGCACAGAGTCGGGAATTTAGTTTTTTTCTGCTGTTCTCTCAAACATGGAGACAAAACCTCAGATGATATGGAGATGAGACCTCAGATGATATGGAGATGAGACCTCAGATGATATGGAGACGAGACCTCGGATGATATGGAGACGAGACCTCGGATGATATGGAGACGAGACCTCGGATGATATGGAGACGAGACCTCGGATGAAAAGGAGACGAGACCTCGGATGATATGGAGACGAGAACCTCGGATGATATGGAGACGAGACCCGGATGATATGGGGACGAGACCTCGGATGATATGGAGACGAGACCTCGGATGATATGGGAAGACGAGACCTCGGATGATATGGAGACGAGCGCTCGGATATATGGAGACGAGACCTAGGATGATATGTAGACGAGACCTCTGATGATATGGAGACGAGACCTCTGATGATTTGGAGACGAGACCTCGGATGATATGGAGACGAGACCTCGGATGATATGGAGACGAGACCTCGGATGATATGGAGACGAGCGCTCGGATGATATGGAGACGAGCGCTCGGATGATATGGAGGGAATGATAATATGGGGGTAACGAGAAAAAAATATTAAATCAATAAAATCATGTTTATTTCTTTATTTTCGTTAGCCAAGGATCAATAGTATGGGTGTAACGAAAATAAAGAAATAAAAATGATTTTATTGATTTAATTTTTTTTTTTCGTTACCCCCATATTATTATTCATTTTATATACATATCGGGACAACTTCTGTAGTCTTATCATTTGATTTCTGCCATGTACAGTTTTATTTCAGATTGCATTAGAAAACCCATAGGAGCGTCGCTCGCTCTCCCATTGGTCCAAATAACGGCGCTCTTTTTAACTTAGCCAATCACAGAGCGCGCTCAGAATTTCTTTTCCCCATAGAACTCTATGAGAAAGTAGCTCGCGCTCTGATTGGCTAAGCTGGACGAGCCCCCGCCGCTTCAACCAATCAGCTCGTTTCTGCATTTTTACTGTATTTTGAACTGTCCCGCTTTGAATATGATTGGTCAATTTTTCTCCACAGGATATAATGGGGACATTGTCGCTCCTATTTCTGATTGGTCAATTCTCTCCATAGGTTAGAATGGGATATTGTCGCTCCTATTCTGATTGGCTGGTTTATGCCGACCAATGAGAATAGCTTAAACAATTTGAATTACTGTATTTCCCGGCAATTTCCAATATCATAATTCTTGATATTGCACCATTCTAGAGTTTTGGAAAGTGTTTTTTTTTTTATTATGTTTATTTTTTCTGTTCAGCTCTTTTTCTGACACTGTTTTCCGCCTTTATAAAGGCGATTTTTTTGGAATCATACTCCTGCTGCACGGAGCTGAGTGCCGAGATTTCTGTCTGCTTCCTCGCATGTTCCGATCCTGCTTCACTTTGCCTCTGTCGGAGCATTTAGACCAAAAAAAACCTGGTCTGCCTGTCGGAGCTGCCGAGCGCTGCACAGCGCCTCACTTTGCTGACTCTCCATCGTAAATGCCTCGGAGTTTTCGAGCGCGCCGCTTCCCGCCCCGGGACGTCTACCCCACGCCCACACCGCGCCCACTGCCCGCCCCTTCATGCGGGGCGCAGCTGAAAGTGGTGAACACTGCACAGGGGGATTCGGGCCGGGAGGCGCAGTATACGCCAGAAAACAGGCGAAAAGCCCGTTCATACATGTCGCCCTTTGTGTCTAACCTAAGAGATTTATATATATATATATATATATATATATATATATATTTAGTCTCCTTTTTTTAAAACAGTGAGTGCCCACTATTGTCTGTTGTAGGTATCTTAAGCTTTCTCCCCAGTTTACAGCTTCAAATCCAAAGGTGGGTCTCTCCTTCCAGTAGGCATGTCTTCTCAGACTGAAGAGTTGTGACATCATCATTCTGTGTGAGCAGTGGGAGAGGATGTCACAGCTCTGCAGATCTCCTTCAGTGGTCAGTTCTCATGCCTGTAGAGCTGTCACCTCCCTCCCCAAGCTCCTTGTAACCAGAACACCTACATTGCTGTAAACACATACATCCTGAACTGATGCAACAAATGTGAGGACTGCAAACTGCTCCCCCTTTGTTATCAGACAGGAGGTAGAGGGGGAAGCAAAGTGTATAAAGCTGTGTTATATGGGGAGCAGAATGTATAAGGGTGTGTTACATTGGTGGAGCAGAATGTATACTGGTGTGTTATATGGAGGGTGGGAGCAGAGTGTATAAGGCTGTGTTATATGGATTGGGGGAGCAGAGTGTATTAGGCTGTATTATATGGGAGGAGCAGTGTATAAGGGTGTGTTATATGGGTGGGAGGATCATAGTGTATAAGGCTGTGTTATATGCATGGGGGGAGCAGAATGTATACGAGTGTGTTGTTTTATGGGTGACCGGAGCAGAATGTATAAGGTTGTTATATGGATGGTGGGAGCAGAGTGTATAAGGCTGTGTTATATGGGTGAGGGGAGCAGAGTGTATAAAGGTGTGTTATATGGATGGTGGGAGCAGAGTGTATAAGGCTGTGTTATATGGATGGTGGGAGCAGAGTGTATAAGGCTGTGTTATATGGGTGGTGGTTGCTGAGTGTATAAGGCTGTGTTATATGGATGGGGAGAGCAGAGTGTATACGGGTGTGTTATATGGGGGAGAGTGAATCTAGCAGCTAGAGACTCCATCATTGTCCAGATCCTTCACATAAAGCTGTCACTATGAGAGGAGTATAGAGACCTCAGACAGCCTTTATTACACAGACATAGCCAGCACCGAAAGCGGAGTGAACCAGTTTCACTTTCATTTTTCCACAGCTCAGAGTAAGCACAGAGTGTGCAGGCAGCTAATCACAGCACAGAGGGTGTATCCCTACCAGGGCTGAACTAAATATCAGACAGCAAAAGGGTCGTGGGTCAACCTAAAGCAGCAGAAGTAGCTCTAGACACTTATTGATTAGCTCATAGCTGCAATACTAAATGATTTAGGTAATGCAAACCAGTTGCAAAAATGCTCATTTTTACTGTCCCCATCATATCAAATATCTTTGTAGTTAGAAAACCTCTTTACTATTCAAACTTTTTTTAATAAAAAAAATTGTAGAGTATGTTCCCTGACACTTTTGCGCTAAAATTTTGGACCTTGAAAGGTGGGAGGAGTTTGTTGGAGAGGTTTGGCCAATGACATCCAAAAAATGTATTTAAAAAAAAATATGGCTCACAAAGTGGTTAAGATTCGTACCAACTCTACACACCAGTCTTGATGGGAATCCATAAACAAATTGGAGGACACAGGCCCCTTCTTTAATGGGGTTTCCCCTAGGGGTGGAAAAACCAGCACTTCCCTTTTCTTGGGAAATCATAAAAACACACCATGTTTCGGAAAGCCTCCCTCTTCCAGCGGAATTCATTGGCTTAAACAGTAGATTTAAAGGGCTTTCCCCTGGGGAATGGGAACCCCAAGGAAAAGGAAAACAGCACTACCCGACTGGGGAAAATCCAAGAAATGAATGGGAACAAGCCCCTTACTGGGAACTCCATTTGAACAGAATTGGAGCACAGCGCTCCCCTGTACTGGGAACTCTATAGAACAGAATGGAGAACAGCATTCCCTTTTCTGGGACTCCCATAGAAAGAATAGGGGGAACCAGCGCTCCCCTGTACTGGGAACTCCAATAGAACAGAATGAGAACACAGCGCTCCCCCGTACTGGGAACTCCCATAGAGGGAATGGAGAACACAGCGCTCCCCTACACCGAGAACTCCCATAGAAAAAGAATGGAGAACACAGCCTCCCCTGTACTGGGAACCCCATAGAACAGAAGGAGAAAAACAGCGCTCCCTGAATGGGAACTCCCAAAAGAAAGGAATGGAGAACACAGCCTCCCCTGTACTGGGACCCATGAACAGAATGGAGAACACAGCGATCCCCTGTACTGGGAACTCTCATAGAACAGAATGGAGAACACAGCGCTCCCCTGTACTGGGAACTCTCATAGAACAGAATGGAGAAGACTAGCTCTCCATTCTGAAATGACACTTTCCCAAGATAAGTGCGGCTCACGGAGGTTGGGGGCCGCTCAGGTGCAGGAACATTCTACCTTATTGTAGGGAATAACCAGTTGTTGGCTTTCTGCTGTTTAGCACACTTACGTAGGTTCTCAGATATATGGCGGTATTATTTATATCATGGTCATAACTATAGTCCTAGAGGCCACTATGGGGGCCAGACGTTGTGGGGCCACTCAGGCACTGAAACACTATCTTTTTGTAGAGAATAACAGGTTAGTGGCTTCCTGCCAATTACCTCTAGTATGTGAGTTTTCTAATATATGGCAGTATTTTTTATACTGTGGGTATAACTATAGGCATAGTAGCCACTATATGATCTAGAAGTTGAGGGACTACTCGGGTGCCAGAACTTTGGACCATTTTTTAGAGAATAACAAGTTGGTGACTTTCTGCTTTCTAGCGCTACTATGTGGGTTCCCTGATATGTGGTGGTATTATTTATACTACGGATTTTTAACTATACCCATAGCAGCCGCTATAGGGCTCAGAGGCTCAGGTGCAAGAACATTATACCTGTTGTTGTAAAAAGCACGTTGGTATTTTGTTCTAGCATACTATGTGACTGACATGTGGTGGTATTATTTAAACCATAAGCCCAACTATAGCCATTGGAGCTGCTGTTGGGCCCAGAGGTTGAGGGGTCTCTCAGGTGAAAGAACATTGCTCCTTTTTGTAGAGAATAAAGTTGTTTGGTTTTTCTTTATCTGCGCACTAGTGGGTTCCCTATATTGGTGATATTTTTCTACTAAGCATAACTTTCCCTAAGGACCAGGTTTGAGGGGCTCTCGGGTGAAAGTATACTTTTCCCTTCTTTGGGGAAAACAAGTTGCTGGCTTTCTTCTATCCAGCAGCACTAAGCGGCTTCCATGTTATATGGCGGTATTATTTACCATTGGAAAAACTATACCCATGGTCCAGGGGTTAAGGGCCACTCGGGTAAAATTTTTAAATTGTTTCATTTTGTAAGGAATACCAAGTTGCTGGCTTTTTTCTATCTAGCACCTTAGGGGGGGTTTTCTATAATGGCGGTATTTTTTATCCGTGGGGCTAACTATACCATGGGTCCCAGGGAAGGGCTATCGGGGCAATATGTTGTTCCTTTCTGTAGACAATAAAAACTTTGGTTTTCCTTCTGCTATATGTGGCTTCCTTGTTATATGGCGGTATTATTTATATCTTTAGTTATTTCTTCTTCTTCTGCAGTTTGTTTCCTGTCATTAGGTGTTGGGGGCCCATTCAATTCTAGTAACCCTCCTTTTGCCCTCCCTAGATCTTTTTTCCCCCCCCGCTCACCGAGTCCTCCCCGCCGTTTTCCCCTGTGGTTTTTAAAGCGGGCGGGTTTTTTTTTTTCTTTTCACGTCTTGCCTTCCGTCTTGTCTGTTTAGATTTCTCATAGCAAACAAATGTCTCTAATGCTTTTTTTTCCCAGGAGATTTGCGGGAAAACTTTCAAGTCCATAAAAAGAGAAGAAGTAGAGCCCGGACCTTCACGGTGCGCTCGAAATGCGGGGTCTCTCGGCCTACCCTTTCCGGGGTTTGTACCCTTGACGAATGTAGTTGTATCCCCAAAAGGGGTAAGCCGGTGCCTGTGCGGGGCGTCTTTTCCGTGCAGTTCCACCAGCCCGCGGAGCCCCGGCGCCACAAGCAATTTTCTTTAAAGGCAGGGGGAAGCGGGGAACGAGCAGAGCAGACACCCCCCCAAAAATGGTTCCCCTTTCCCTTCCCCCCATAAAACCCAAACATTTCGCTGCAAGTTTATTTTAACTCCCCTTTCCCTTTTCTTGCAAACAGTAGATTTTTTTGTTTCCCCCCAGTTCCTCCCAAGCGATCTCTCCGTACGAGCATGGGTACTTAAACGGAGCCCCGACCAGTACGCTCCCGGGGAATGGAAAGCTGGGGCACGCCCTTCTTCTGCCTACCACCCCCTTTCTCTTCTCCGGGCCCAAACGACCAACTCCATCGATCAATGATCACTGCACAACAAGAGGGGCTCCCGGTCAGTCCTTTTTCCACCAAATCCCGATTCCGGAGTACCACCCTATCCTGTTCTGCAAGGAGAGGTCCTATTCTATGGAGAGCATGCTTTCCCGAGGCAACCTGCACGATGGCATCAAGCACGCCGACATACGGTACATCAAGACGGTCTATGACTCCAAACGCGGGGTGTCGGAGGAGTATGAGGTCAACTCGTCCATGGTCAAACACCGAGCTAGGCTTTCCAGCGGTTGCTCCAGGAACGGCGGCGGTCCAGTCGGCAGATACTTGTCCGAGAGCGATATCACGGAAAGGGGTCCCCCGATGCCGCCTGCCCGGAGCGATAGCTACGCGGTCACCAAAAACCACGAAAGACCAAGTTCTTGGTCCAGCTTGGACCAACATAAATCTTTCCGAACGCATTCCAAAGGAACGGGATCACCCATGGCTTCTTGCAACACCGGTCAACAGCAGAAGCCAATGTATGGGGAAGGACAATTGCATACAGTGGTGGAGAAGAGTCAGGTGCAGTCCCTGAGAAACCCAAGCCAAATTAAATTTAAACCAAATTCCGCAACCTGGGCAACCCATGCTTCCTACCGGAATATATCCCGTCCCGCCTCCGGAGCCGCATTTTGCACACGCTCCACAACCGCTTAAGAGCAATAACGCAAGACTTTACCCAGCACTGGCCAAAGAAGGGGTGTCTTCTGGAGGTAAAGCTGTTTCCTATTCGCTCAACGAAAGCAATGCAAAAAGTGCTCAAAAAGTCCACAACGGTTCCACCCAGTCCGGTAGGACGGATAAAAAAGTAGAAGATGGACCGACGGATTTTGCGCACTACAAACTTCACTTCTCGGTGAGTCCGGAGCATCAACCTAGTGACCCTACAATGTCATCATCATCTTCGATATTCAGTCCACATGATCACCGCTAAGTTGTAAAAAAAACCGTCCCAAAAAAGGGTTAGTCCTTTTAGGTAAGAGATATTCCGGGCCGGCATCACGCAACGAGTGGAGCCAAAGCCAAAATAAGTCTGAGGTCCGTGGAGAACCGTGCAGAAGCCTACACCCCGATGCCTAAGGACTGTGGGCCCCCTACCGTCCGGTCTACTTTTCATACCAAATTGGACGAAAGACGGTCTCCGCTTTTGCCACCTTAAAAAAAAAAAATTTTGAAAGCCAAGCTTCAGAAACACTGGAAGGGGAATCCGATTGTTGGTCTTTAGAAAAAGAACCCCTTTATCACCTTCTCAGAAGAACTCTGTTGACTACACCAGAAGGAGATTGCCTTCAGGTAGCCACCAGGGTGGTAACCCATTACACGGTAGGGCAGAGGGTACGCAAAGGACTTCGGTTTTAGACAAAATTTGCAAAATTGAACAACGGGAACATGAAAGTCAGAAATCTCAGGTTGGAACCATTTACGGCCAACCTTGCCCAAAAGGAGCAAGCAACAGGGCGTCCATCAACAGCATCGAAGACCTAAGGAGTAAGTTTCATTCCCAAGATCAGATCCAGAGTGGTGGAGAATCCAGAAGACCATCAAGTTCCCAAAAAAGTAACAGGGACTAGTGGTAAAGAGAGCTGGGAATGTTTACAAGTCAAATTGGGGGGCTCAGAGGACGTCGTCAGAGAGTCAAGAGGACAAAGTGCTGGAGGCCAACAATGAGCAAGCCTTGGCAGATGGTGATAGAAGAACGAAGGATTCTCAAACAACACCAAATAAAGAAGACCACTGGCAGAGCGCAACGCAAGACACTCTGGGTTTTAACAGGGCTTACAGGAACAGCATCAAAGATGCACAGTCCAAAGTCCTTGAAGCAACGTCTTACAGGAGAAAGGATCTAGAAATCAGCCCACCCCAATTCAAGAAGCCAGAGAGAAGTCAAAAGAGACCCACCTCAGCTATTGTCTACAGCAGGTCACCGGTGTCCCCCCATGGCCCAAAAGAAAGACACAGTATTACACCCATCGACAACTTTGCCAAGAATTCAGAACCTCAAAGCCAAGAAGGAACCGGTGTAGTCCACCAAGTGGCTCGCATTGGGGCAAGGAGGCGTCTGACGGCAGAGCAGAAGAAGCGTTCCTATTCAGAACCGGAAAAGATGAACGAGGTTGGAGCCTCCGACAATGACTTGTCCTCTACGGTGAGCCAAAAAAGGGGTCAAAACAACAGCTTCTTGGAGCAGACGGTGGCCGACCGACGTCGAATCTTTGAGAGGGACGTCAAAGCCTGTTCCACCATTAACCTGTCGAAACCGGAGCTGAAGCAGCTCCAGCAAAACGCCCTGGCGGACTATATAGAGCGCAAAACCGGTCGGAGGCCTTCATCCCAGGAGGCTGGATTATTAAAGGAGAGGTCCCAAAGTACTTACTTTTCAGGAAGCCTAATGGACAATCAGAGCGTCTCCTCTACCTGTAGCATGAACTCCCTTCAAGAGCACAACATGTTTCGCACTAGGGATTCGAGGGACAATCTATCCAAAACGGGGCGCATATCCTCAACGCTGCCTCCTGGTCTGACGGGATTGTTTGACTTTGCAAATCTGGAGAAGAAGAGCGAGTATCCAGAAGGCAGGGGTCGCACCACCTCTTTTGTCCAGCAACGACTTCGGATGGAAAGTAGATCCAAAAGTGAGATGAAGGACCTCCCAACGAACCCACCGAGGGAGCCGACCTCCTGCAAACCTACAGGATTTTTAGAGGTTTCCAGAGAGAGAAAGTCGGATAGAGCGACATCGGCTGAAGACCTGGTGCAGAATTTGTCACCACCTGCTCCTCTGCATGCAAGGTCAAGGTCGTCTCCAGCGGGTGAGAAAAGAAGCCAGGTAGGTGACCACCGTGCACTTTATGCTCTTGAAATTGTGTCCATTTTTTTTATTTTTTTAAGTGTTTTTAGTGCAGTCGCAATTTAGAGGATCTATAAACTCCTTATTCATCTATATAACTTACGTTGACTTGGTTACTATCTGGATACAATGTATACAGCTGTTGATACTGTAGCATTGTAGTGTATACACTTTGTATCATTGTTGTGATTAAACGTTATGTAGCATCACATTTCTGTTTTATGCTGTATTTTTAGTGCAGTCACAATTTATAGTCTACAAACTCCTAATACACATATCTACACCCCATGTTGTCATGGTTACTGGCTAGATACAATGTAAACAGCTGTCGATACTGTAACATTGTAGTGTATATAGTTTGTATCATTGTTGCGATTATAGGTTATCTTGCATCACATTTCTATTTTATGCTTTTTTTTAAGTATTTTTAGTGCAGTCACAATTTAGAGAGTCTATAAATTCCTGATACACATATCTACACCCCATGTTGTCATGGTTACTGGCTAGATACAACGTATACAGTTGTTGATACTGTAGCATTTGTGAGTACATTTGCATCATGTTCGTTGATCATTTGTTTATGCTTTATTTTTAGTATTTTTAGTGCAGTCACATTTAGGGCCACATGTATGAACGTTTGTTAAAATCATTTTTTCACATAGACTATGGCAAAAAGTGCGTTTTAGAGCAAAACCGTTCACATTGTGGCGAGTCTACAAACTCCTAATATACATATCTACACCATATGTTGTCATGGATACTGGCTGGATACAATGTATACAGTTGTTGATACTGTAGCATTGTAGTGTATACACTTTGTATCATTGTTGCGATTATAGGTTATGTTGCATCACATTTCTGTTTTATACTTTAAATTGTGACTGCACTAAAAATACTTAAAAAAAAAGTAGTCACAATTTAGAGTCTACAAACTCCTTATTCTTATATACAACTTACGTTGACTTGGTTACTATCTGGATACAATGTATACAGCTGCCGATAGTGTAGCATTGTAGTGTATGCAGTTTGTATCATTGTTGCGATTATAGGTTACGTTGCATCACATTTCTGTTTTATGCTTTACTTTTTTAAGTATTTTTAGTGCAGTCACAATTTAGAGAATCTACAAACTCCTAATGCACATATCTACACCCGTGTTGTCATGGTTACTGGCTGGATACAATGTATATAGTTGTTGATACTGTGGCATCACGTTTCTTTTACATTCTGGAAATTGTGTCCATTTTTATTTTTTTTTAAGTGTTTTTAGTGCAGTCCTGAGGATCTATAAACTCCTAAATATCTAAAACCTAAGTTGTCATGGTTACTGACTAGATACAATGTATATAGTTGTCGATAGTGTAGCTTTAAGTGTATACACATTGTATACACATTGTAACGTTGTTGCCATTGCATCACCTATGATCTTGCATCACGTTTCTGTTTTATGCTCTTATAGATATGAGTTTCACAGCTTGTTTCTAATATACCGTATTTATATGTAGACTGATATATTAAAATAAGATTTAGGATATAGATAAACATGGGAGTAAATGAGGCCCAGAGGTTGAGGGGCTCCTTAGAGGCAAAAACATTATATCTGTTTGTAGGAAATAACAAGTGAGTAACTTTCTTCTATCTAGCGCTACTATGTGCGTTCTCTGATATATGGCGGTATTATTGATACCTATAATTTTTGCTATAGGCAAACACAATAACAGCACCAACTTCCAGACAGGGAGAGATGCAGTGGTTAAAAGTCCATTATTATTATTATTCTCTGATATATGGCGGTATTATTTATACCATTGGCATAACTAAAGCTGTTGAAGCCTTAGTAACTCTTATAGGGTCCAGAAGTTGAGGGGCCGCTCAGGTGCTAGAACATTGTAGTTTTATGTAGTGAATAACAAGTTAGTAACTTTCTTCTATCTAGCGCTACTATGTGGGTTCTGCTGATATATAACGGTATTATTTATACCTATAATTTTTGCTATAGGCAAACACAATAATAGCAGCAGCTTACAGACAGGGAGAGATGCAGTGGTTAAAAGTTCAATATTATTATGTATTTTAGAGCGCCATTAGTTCCAGGGCGCTGTACATTAGAAGGGGGGTCACATACATAACAGAAGGGGGTCACATACATAACATATGTCAAACAAGTCCAATGGTGATGATAAATGACTAACAACTGGTTCTGAGGGAGAGAGAACCCTGCCAGCAAAGCTTACAATCTACAAGGAGGGAGGGACGAGACTGGTGGTGAGGGGCAGACATGGTTATGGTGTTAGTGTAGGTTATAGGCTCCTGAAGAGATGGATTTTCAGGTTACCTTTGAGGCTAGTGCGAGTGGAGGAGAGTCTGATGTGTTGGGGCAGTGAGTTCCAGAGTGTGGGGGAAGCACGGAGAAGTCTTGGAGATGGTTGTGTAAGGAACTGAAAGAGAGGAAAGAGACAGAAGGTGAGGGGCGGACATGGTTGTGGTGTTATCGTAGGTTATAGGCTCCTGAAGAGATGGGTTTTCAGGTGACTTTTGAGGCTAGTGAGAGTGGAGGAGAGTCTGAGGTGTTGGGGCAGTGAGTTCCAGAGTGTGGGGGAAGCACGAAAGAAATCTTGGAGACGGTCGTGTGAGGAGCAGACAAGAGTAAAGAGACAGGCGGTGCGGGGTGGACCTGTTGGTGGGGGGTGTGGTGGCAGCGGGGTTCTTGTTGGTTATAAGCTCCTGAAGAAATGGGTTTTCAGGTTGCTTTTGAAGCTGGTGAGAGTGGTGGAGAGTCTGATGTGTTGGGGCAGTGAGTTCCAGAGTGTGGGTGAAGCACGGGAGAAAGAAGTCTTGGAGACGGTTGTGTGAGGAGCTGATAAGAGGAGAGCAGAGAAGATGGAGAAGGAGAGCAGGAGACCTAGTTCTGAGGTTGAAGATCCACCACGCCTCCCTGAATAATTTTTTAGTGAGATCTCCTCCTCTTTTCGACCGAACTACCTCAATTCCCATGAAACTATACGAGGCAAGATCGCCAGAACACACTCGTGGGAAGAGTCCCGACACGGTCGAGGCTGTAAACGATGTTTGTCTCAGACAAATGCCTGCTGAGACGTATTTGAAGTGCGCCCCTGCTACACCCAACATACTGTGGATTGCAGTCTCTGCAGCAGATCCGGTGCACCACGAACTTAGGGCGACGTGTCAGAAAAGAGGCGCTGCTGCACTAGGGATGACATATGCTGCACCAGAAGCCTCGCGTCTTTTCAGCCCGAGAACCAGCGCCCCGTTCGCTATATTTGTTAACCCCTTAAGCCGAACACCTGAAAAGTAGTTAATGACCAGAACATTTTTTTACTTTTTGCCTCCTTGCGTTTCAACAGTTGTAACTTTTTTATTTTTTCAGTGACGCAGTTGGATGAGGCCTCGTTTTATTCAAGACAAGTTGTACTTTATGGGGGAATAGTTTAAGTTCACCTATAAATAATTGCAGTATTTTGTTTTTTTTTGTTTTTTTTTTACACCATTCACATTTCACACTTAATAACTTGTTAGATTAATTCTACAGGTTGTTACGGTCGTTTGGATACCTAATATGTGTAGGTTTTTTTGTGTGTGTAATTTATGCACAATTATTTTTTTATTAAATATTTATTTTTATTTTATTTTTTATTTTTTTTACACTTTTTTTGTTTTGTTTTTTTACTTTTTTTTTTATCCCATGAAGGGAGAACTGTTTTACATTTTTTTTTTTACACACTTAGTAATGTATTATAGTAATGTATTAGCATATTCATAAATGCTAATACATTATAATCTGTGTCACTTTGACACAGGCAGTGATCTGGACAACACACAGTGTGTCCTGGTCACTGGCTTCATACACAGACAGCCCTGGGGCCACTCTAGGTCCCCGGGGCTGACTGTGCAGCCGTTCCCCGGGCTCTGTCGGGTCACCAGGGGTCCAGATCACCCGACAAAGCAGGGAAACCCTTTGATTACGCTGCGGTAACGCACTGCCGCAGTCAAAGGGTTAAAGCATCGGGTTGCGAAGGTTTCCCCCACTCCCCGGCGCTCGCAGTACAGCCCCGATCTCAGCACAGCTCCGGCGCCGGGCGCCGCAAACTCCGATGTCTACAGCGACGGCAAAAGACGTCGCTGCAGACGAACGACATGAAATGCCCGCCGTCAAAACATGGTGCGCGGTCGTAAAGGAGTTAAGTGGCTGCCCTTCGATATCAGGCGCATTGCAGAACGTCCGCGGCACTTTGTCAGGCGGCTGATTTCGGGGGGCGTGCAGGAGTCGTGTCGTACTACAACCATACGAAGCTGAACATTTATAGCTTCAGTACAGCAAATCCAGGCGCATTACTGCTGGAACAGGTAGAGCACTTTAAAAGTGGTTTACCTGAGCCAGAAGCGTCACTTTTTAGCTAGAAAGCGCTAAATCTATGACCCGCAGTAGAGCAGGTGCATAGGTTCGGGTGTATTCTGCACTACAATTGCAATTGGGGCGCCAAAAATCATATGTCGCCCAAAATGAGTGTATAGTGCACCTGAATGAATGAATGAATGAATGAACCTGTCAAAAATCTGGCGTCTGGTCTACCTTGCACAGTATGATTGATGCCCCCTAATCTAGGCGCGTAGCAGATCATAGTTTCCCAACAACTGGAAAGCTGCAGTTTGAGGACGCCTGAGACCATGTTCCTTGGACCACCCGGTGGTGGGGCAGATCTTGTGGGTGCAGGGGGGGGGGCGACTTGAATCTGCAAAACCACAGACAGAAGCCGCCCTAGTGTTTGGTCTTTGCCGTGAGAGCGCCCCCTTATGCTGACTCTTCAGATCCCCTGGTGGGGCCCATCTCATGTCACTCTATAAATTCTAGTTCGGTTCCCCATTTATACCTCTCAATGCTCCCTGCAGCTGCCGGGGCCCCTCTCATTCTGCTCCTGGGCCCTATGACGTTCAGTTAAGCCCCTATAGATAATAGTGATTTAATGCTGTGAATCTGTCACATCTCACAAACTGCTCCCTAATATATTCACATAGCCGAGCGAAGGAATTTGGATTTGCTGCCAAATATATGAGAAACCTGATCCCAATATTGTTCTTGCAGTTAGCTTAATTTATTGTTATTTATTTTATCCGTTTCTATAGCGCCGTCATAGACCGCAGCGCTGTACAGAGATTGTCATCAGACACATTGGTCGCTGTCCCCATTGGGCCTGACAGGCTAAATTCCAGATTAAGGATGTTTTTGAACTGTGGGAGAAACCAGAGGAAACCCACCCAGACACGGAGAAAACATACAGACTCCTAGCAGATGTTGTCCTTGGTGGGATTTAAATTCAAGAGTCCAGCACTGCAAGGAACAATGCTAACCACTGAGCCATCATGCTACACTCTGCTAACCACTGAGCCACCGTGCTGCACTGAGCTAACCACTGAGCCACCGTGCTGCTCTGTGCTAACCACTGAGCCACCGTGCTGCACTCTGCTAACCACTGAGCCACCATGCTGCACTGTGCTAACCACTGAGCCACCGTACTGCACTGAGCCACTGAGCCACTGTACTGCCCTGTGCTAACCACTGAGCAATCGTGCTGCACTGTGCTAACCACTTAGCCATCATGCTACACTGTGCTAACCACTGAGTGACTGTTCCGCACTGTGCTAACCAGTGAGCCACCGTGCTGCACTGTGCTAACCACTGCTCCACCGTGCTGCACTGTGCTGACCCCCGAGCCACCGGTCTGACCACTGCGCCACTGTGCGGTCCTCTGAGCCAATGTGCTGCACTGTGCTGACCAGTGAGCCACCGTGCTGCACTGTGCAAACCATTGAGCCACTGTGCTGACCATTGAGCCACTGTGCTGCACTGTGCTAACCACTGAGCCACCATGCTGTACTGTGCTAACCACTGAGCCACCGTGCTGCACTGTGCTAACCACTGAGCCACCGTGCTGCACTCTGCTAACCACTGAGCCACTGTGCTGCACTGTGCTAACCACTGAGCCACCGTACTGCACTGAGCCACTGAGCCACTGTACTGCCCTGTGCTAACCACTAAGCCATCATGCTACACTGTGCTAACCACTGAGTGACTGTGCCGCACTGTGCTTACCACTGAGCCACCGTGCTGCACTGTGCTAACCACTGAGCCACCGTGCTGCACTGTGCTAACCACTGAGCCACCGTGCTGCACTGTGCTGACCACTGAGCCACTGTTCTGACCACTGAGCCACCGTGCTGCACTGTGCTGACCACTGAGCCACCGTGCTGCACTGTGCTGACCACTGAGCCACCAGGCTGCAGTGTGCTAACCACTGAACAACCGCGCTATCCTGTGCTAACCATTGATCCACTGTGCTGCAGTGTGCTAACCACTGAGCCACTGTGCTGACCACTGAGCCACCATGCTGCACTGTGCTGACCACTGAGCCACCGTGCTGCACTGTACTAACCATTAAGCCACCATGCTGCACTGTGCTAACCACTGAGCCACCATGCTGCACTGTTCTAACCACTGAGCCACCGAGCTGCACTGTGCTTACCTCTGAGCCACCATGCTGCACTGTGCTAACCACTGAGCCACCATGCTACACTGAGCTAACCTCTGAGCCACCATGATGCACTGGGGGAACCACTGAGCCGCCATGCTGCACTGTGCGAACCTCTGAGCCACCATGCTGCACTGAGCCACTGTACTGCACTGTGCTAACCACTGAGCAATCGTTCTGCACTGTGCTAACCACTAAGCCATCATGCTACACTGTGCAAACCTGAGTGACTGTGCCGCCACTGTGCTAACCACTGAGCCACGTGCTGCACTGTGCTAACCACTGAGCCACCGTGCTGCACTGTGCTGACACTAGAGCACCGTGCTGCACTGTGCTGACCACTGAGCCACCGTGCTGCACTGTGCTGACCACTGAGCCACCGTGCTGCACTGTGCTGACCACTGAGCCACCGTGCTGCACTGTGCTGACCACTGAGCCACAGTGCTGCACTGTGCTGACCACTGAGCCACTGTGCTGCACTGTGCAAACCATTGAGCCACTGTGCTGACCACTGAGCCACCATGCTGCACTGTGCAAACCATTGAGCCACAGTGCTGACCACTGAGCCACCTTGCTGCACTGTGCTGACCACTGAGCCTCCGTGCTGCACTGTGCTAACCAATGAGTTGCCGTGCTGCACTGTTCTAACCATTGAGCCACCATGCTGCACTGTGCTAACAACTGAGCCACCATGCTGCACTGTGCTAACCACTGAGCCACATGCTACACTGTGCTAACCATTGAGCCACCATGCTGCACTCTGTAACCACTGAGCCACCATGCTGCGCTGTGTTAACCATTGAGCCACCATGCTGCACTTGCTAACCACTGAGCCACCATGCTGCGCTGTGTTAACCATTGAGCCACCATGCTGCACTCTGCTAACATGAGCCACCATGCTGCGCTGTGCTAACCACTGAGCCACCATTGAGTCCATCATTTTTTTTAAAAAGGTTTTATTTATGAATTTTGTCGTTGAACATAAAAGAAAACAACATTTCTCACATTTCCATCGGCAGTAACAGAAGAGAGCAACTCAAAAACAATGGCAATACTCGTACAATTATTTCTCAACAGTGTTTCAGAAGAGTACATAAATAATCCAGTAATTCGTGCAACTATGATCAGAGATCATTAGCAAAGCATAGAAAAGGAAATTGCATAGTCATGCTGGACCTGTTTCCAGATACCCTCACCATTGAGTCCATCATTACCCCTGGTTCTGGTCTAATTCATAGGTTGCTTCTCTTGCACCAGAAGAGTCTAGATTTGTAGATTTCCTTTACGACCCTCTCTATGTGGCAGAGCCGCTGCATTGAATAGATGGAGTCTTCAGTAGAAGGTGGAGATGCTCTGTTGCTCCTGTGGGGGTGATAGGTCCCTGGGGTGGCGCCTGGTGGGTCGGAGACTGGTCTACTCGCTGGGCAAAGCTCTGCCCATTGTGGCTCGGTCTGACTCTTTGACCCGCGCTCCCCCCGCACTTTGTGCCGTGGTCTCTCTGGTGACTCAGTATCTGAATAGATGGCATCTGCAGGAAGGAATTCTTCACGTAAAAGTCTCCTTTTACAGCCTGCCCTTTCCCGGAAATATACGGTGCTCTTTATCGTAAAGGCGCATGTATTTTATATTCCATGCACTGGGTCTCACATGGAGATCAATGAAAGCATCATAAACCCCCCCAAACCAGTAATGATTCCCATATAACCCCAAAAAGGCGGGGGTTGATGTATTTTAAATTTTAAGACTACTGACCCCCAAAGCCCTTGACCCTGCCCCCATTGCCCCCCACTTCAACATTAAGAGCAGTACGGGACATTGGGTACCGCACTGTCTGTGGGAAAAAGGCGCCATAGACCCCCAATCACTGCTGCCCCTCAAAATAATGTAAGGCAGTAAGGACATGTAGTACCGCCGTACTGTATAGGGGGCGTATAGACCCAATACTGCATGCCCCTCCTTATACAGTAAGAGCGTACAGGCTGTATCCCAACTGTATGTAGAGGCCATAGACTCCAATCACTGCTGCCCCTCACTAATAATTAAGAGCAAAACCGATTTTGTACCAAATGTCCCCTTAGAAGTGTATAGCTCCAATCAGCATGACCACTGATGCTGTAAAGCGTGCAGGACATGAAATTACCGATGTATGTAGAGAGGTCTATAGCCCACCATCACTGATGCACCTCACTAAAACATGTAAAGCATACGGGGACATGTAGTCCGCCGTACGTAGAGGGGCTATAGACCCCCCAATATGCATGCCCTCACTAATACATTAAGAGCAGTACGGGACATGTGTACACACTGTACTGTAGAGGGGGGGGCTATAGCCCACCAATCACTGCATGCCCCCTCCTAATTAATGTAAGAGCAGACGGGACATGTAGTACCCCCAGTAGTAAGAGGAGCTATACCACCAACCCCTGCATGCCCCTCACTATAAATGAAAAAAGCAGTGCGGGACATGTTTTACAAAAATGTATGTAGAGGGGTTTCTATAGCCCACCAATACTGCAGCCCCACTAATACAGTAAGAGCGTGAGGCATGTTCAGCACTTTTTACGTAGAGAGGCCTATAGACCCCCAATCACTGCATGCACCCACTAAAGATGTAAGAGCATACAGGCGTAGTACCCCTTATATGTAGAGAGGGTATAGCCCCACCAAACTGATGCCCCTCATAATCATTAAGAGCTACAACATGTATACGAATTTTCGAGGAGGAGCTATGACCCCCAAATACGCTGCCCTCATAATAGATGTAAGAAGTACAGGACTGTTCCCACATGTATGAGAGAGGCTAAAACCACCAATCAGCATGACTCATAATAAATGTAAGGCAGTAAGGACATGTAGAATCGACTGTACTTTTGAAGGGGAGCTTGACCACCATCACTGCAACTAAACTAAACTGAAAGAGCAGTGGAATGTAGTCCCGCTGTATGAAAGGGGGCGCTATAGACCCCCAATATGATCACCCATAAAAATTTAAAGAGCATACAAAAACCATGTAGACAGATTATACTGTGAGAGGCGCTATAGACCAAATCACTGCATACACCTCACAAAATACATGTAAGAGCAGTACAGGACATGTGTCCCGCACTGTATTAGAGAGGCGCTAAGCCACCAATCACTGCAGACCTCACAAATCATGAAAGGCAGTAAGGAATGTATTTCCCGCATGTACGTAGAGAGGCGCTATAGACCACCAATCACTGCATGCACCTCACATAATACATGTAAGAGCAGTACAGGACCATGTAGCACCGCACTGTACTGGTAGAGAGGCGCATAGGACCACCAATCACGCATCCCACCTCACTGATACATGTTAAGAGCAGTACGGGAAAATGTAGTACCGCACTGTACTGTAGAGAGGCTATAGACCACCAATTCACTGCATGCACCTCACTAATAGATGAAAGGGAGCAGTACGGGACATGTGTACCGCACTGTACTGTAGAGAGGCAAATAGACCACCAATCCTGCATGCACCTCACTAATAGATGTAAGAGCAGTACAGGACATGTAGTACAGCACTGTACTGTAGAGGGTTATATAACAAAAATTCCACAGCACACAGGGACGTAATTGATTATAATTCGCAAAATGTTTATGTTAATATATAGTGTGAAATTTACATAAACAGGTGACACAGCATCATTTCCATACATGGATTTACATATTAAGGATATAGGGCCAGCAGGAGAAGCTGTGATCACTCTTGGTTGTGCCTACAACCTTTCTCAGTAGGATGAGACTGGCACGGGGGCCAAGTATCAGATCAGTATGTATGGAATGCTGGCAAATATGGTTAATGATAAAGAGCTCAATTTTTGTCTCATCCGACCACAGCCCCTTCTCCCAATCACTCCCAGAATCCTCCAGGTGTTCACTGGCAAACTTCAGGTGGGCCTGCACATGCGCCTTCCTGAGCAGGGGGACCTTGCGGGCTCTGCAGGATTTTCATGTGTTACCGATGATTTTCTTGGGGACTGTGGTCCCAGCTGCCTTGAGATCAGTAACAAGTTCCCCCCGTGTAGTTTTAGACTGATCTCTCACCTTCCTCCTAATCAAGGAGACCCCACGAGGTGAGGTTTTGCAGGTGCCCCAGATCGATGGCGATTGTCAGTCATTTTGTTTTTCTTCCATTCTCTTACTATTGCCCCAGCAGTTGTCTCCTTCTCACCCAGCGTCTTACTTATGGTTTTGTAGCCCATTCCAGCTTTGTGCAGATCTATGATCTTGTCCCTGACATCCATAGAAAGCTCTTTGGTCGTGCCCATGATGTAGAGGTTAGAGTCTGACTGATTGAGTCTGTGGACAGGAGTCTTTTATAAAGGTGACTATGTAAGACAGCGTCTGTAATGCAGATAACGAGCTGATTAGGAGTCTAACTGTCTGTAGGAGCCAGAACTCTTCATGGTTGGTAGGGGGTCAAATACTTATTTCTCTCTGCAAAATGCAAATAAATGTATATAATTTATACAATGTGATTTTCTGGATTTTATTTTGGATATTCTATCTCTCAATGTTAAAATGAACCTCCCTTTAAAATCCTAGACTGTTCCTGTCTTTGTCAGTGGGAAACTTACACAATCAGCAAGGGGTCAAATACTTATTTCCGTCACTGTATAAGGAAGGTTTTTGTGCCGTGCGTGAGCCCTGGCTGCGTCCTGCTCATACTGTCGCCTCTCCTGCCGCCGGTGATTACGCACACACGATGAGCCGGGGCTTAGGAGTATGTGGGAATGCGGCCGAACATGTGGGATTAGAGCGGCCGCGTCGCCTCATTGCGTCTGCTCCGCGGGTAAGAGACAAAAATGCCTTTTAACTAGGTCAGAGCCAAAGCAAGACTGTTCCCAAGCCCAGGCCCCCCCACAGCAGACCCGCTGACCTCCTCTGTCTCCCTACTGCTCCTGGTCACATAATATTATAAGGCTTCCTATTAGGGAGCACTGGACACTTCACCCTTCCCCAATTCCTGTCTATTCCGGGTGATTTCCTCCGATTCCTTTCGGAAGCTTTTCCTAAAACGTCAATCATGAGATGAATCCAGAATGAGATTGTAGACATCATGGCCGAACATCGTAAGGCGAATAAACCTCCAGACAACAGTGCGAATTGGGGGGTTAGTATATGAGCCACCCGGGGTGCTCTGACCATGAGGGCAATGGGCAAGGGGTCATGGCCAGTGGGGACCAACTGGTTCTAAGCCGGTTATAACACAACAGGTGAGAAAGGAAAGGTGTGCTGCTGAGAACGCAGGAGAGGGCGGCCATGATGAGGACCAATGATATGATGAGGACTGAGGAGAGGGCGGCCATGATGAGGACCGATGATATGATGAGGACTGAGGAGAGGACAGCCATGATAAGGACCGAGGACCAATGATATGATGAGGACTGAGGAGAGGGCGGCCATGATGAGGACCGAACATAGGATTATAATGATGAGGACTAATGATATGATAAGGACTGAGGAGATGGGCAGATAAGATGAGGACTAAGAGGGAAGCCATGATAAGGACTAAGGAGAGGATGGACAATCATAATGAGGACTGGGGAGAGGGCAGCCATGATGAGGACTAAGGACAGGGCAGATATGATGAGAACAGAGGAGAGGGCAGCCATGATGAGGACCGAGAACTAATGATATGATGAGGACTGAGGAGAGGGCAGCGATACTGCTGAGAATGGAGGAGAGGGCGGCCATGATGAGTACTTGGGAGAGGGCGGCCATGATGAGTACTTGGGAGAGGGCGGCCATGATGAGTACTTGGGAGAGGGCGGCCATGATGAGTACTTGGGAGAGGGCGGCCATGATGAGGACTAAGGAGAGGGCAGCCATGATGAGGACCGAGGACTGAGGAGAGGGCAGGCATACTGCTGAGAATGGAGGAGAGGGCGGACATGATGAGGACTACTGACAGGACGGATAAGATGAGGACTAAGAGGGAAGCCAAGATGAGGACTAAGGAGAGGATGGACAATCATGATGAGGACTTGGGAGAGGGCAGCCATGATGAGGACCGAGGACCAATGATATGATGAGAACGGAGGAGAGGGCAGCCATGATGAGGACCGAGGACTGATGATATGATGAGAACGGAGGAGAGGGCAGCCATGATGAGGACCGAGGACTGATGATATGATGAGGACTGAGGAGAGGGCAGCCATGATGAGGACCGAGGACTGATGATATGATGAGGACTTAGGAGAGGGCAGCCATGATGAGGACCGAGGACTAATGATATGATGAGGACTGAGGAGAGGGCGGCCATGATGAGGACCGAGGATGTGATGATATGATGAGGACTGAGGAGAGGGCGGCCATGATGAGGACCGAGGACTGATGATATGATGAGGACTGAGGAGAGGGCAGGCATGCTGCTGAGAATGGAGGAGAGTGCGGCCATGATGTGGACTACTGAGAGGACGGATAAGATGAGGACTAAGGAGAGGGCAGCCATGATGAGGACTAAGGAGAGGGCAGCCATGATGAGGACTAAGGAGAGGGCAGCCATGATGAGGACTAAGGAGAGGGCAGCCATGATGAGGACTAAGGAGAGGGCAGAAAAGATGAGGACTAAGGAGAGGGCAGCCATGATGAGACAAAGGGAAAGGGGGCGGCCATGATGGGGACAAAGGGAAAGGGACAGCCATGATGAGGACTAAGGAGAGGGCAGATAAGATGAGGACTAAGGAGAGGACAGCCATGATGAGGACTAAGGACAGGGCAGATAAGATGAGGACTAAGGAGAGGACAGATAAGAGGAGGTCTAAGGAGAGAGCAGTCATGATGAGGACTAAGGAGAGGGCAGCCATGATGAGGACTAAGGAGAGGGCAGCCATGATGCGGACTAAGGAGAGGGCAGCCATGATGCGGACTAAGGAGAGGGCAGCCATGATGCGGACTAAGGAGAGGGCAGCCATGATGAGGACTAAGGAGAGGGCAGCCATGATGAGGACTAAGGAGAGGGCAGCCATGATGAGGACTAAGGAGAGGACAGCCATGATGAGGACTAAGGAGAGGGCAGCCATGATGAGGACTAAGGAGAGGGCAGCCATGATGAGGACTAAGGAGAGGGCAGCCATGATGCGGACTAAGGAGAGGGCAGCCATGATGCGGACTAAGGAGAGGGCAGCCATGATGCGGACTAAGGAGAGGGCAGCCATGATGAGGACCAAGGAGAGGGCAGCCATGATGAGGACCAAGGAAAGGGCACCATGATGAGGACTAAGGAGTGGGCAGCCATGATGAGTACTAAGGAGAGGTCAGCCATGATGAGGACTAAGGAGAGGGCAGCCATGATGAGGACTAAGGAGCGGGCAGCCATGATGAGGACTAAGGAGCGGGCAGCCATGATGAGCACTAGGGAGAGGACGGCCATGATGAGGACTAAGGAGAGGACAGCCATGATGAGGACTAAGGAGAGGGCGGCCATGATGAGGACTTTGGAGAGGGCAGCCATGCATGGACTAGGGAAGGGTTCCTGGTAGGGTAAATTGGGAAGCCTCAGATAGAAGACCTCAGCAGTATGCAGAACAAATCATGTGGATTCTACTACTTGTCCTCCTATTCCCAGCAGAATTAGACTGTGCAGCACTTTAGAGTTATCTGCCTGTGGGGGGCGCTCCTTCCATCTTCCCCTCCTGAGACCTTGCCATTGCTTATCAGTTAGTTATAGCTTATAATTAGCGTCATTTACTCAGGACAGAACTTCCTCTTGGCTTTTTTGATGTTCGCTGTCTCCATTTTTCCCAGGGTAATTGGTGGCAACTTGATTCCTGAGCAGATTGGAATCAGTGTCCCCCAGATGCTTCACAGCTGCTCCACTCAACCTTCTATGATCAGCAGAGACAGGGGACGTGGAGGAGCTTGTGGTGCAGCCCGGACTCCAGTAACCATGGGGGGAGAGTCTGCAATAAACTGCAGTAGCATTGACTTCTTATTGCTATGATAGCTTCTTGCTCAGTTCTCTAGGTTGCAATATACAAAGAGAACATTGCTTCTCCGAGCCGGCCCATCGGTATGCGACCTGTATAGATGTAGAGGGCAAAGGACCTGGTACTAACAATGGGCAATGGGCTTGCAATGGGTTTGCACCCCCACATTTGCTTCCCGAGACTTGCAGCTGGTCATTGTATATCTATATTGTGTTTATTAAAGGGACACTACCTTAAAGAAAAAATTATGTACAGATTAACAAGCAATATATATCATTTTTTAAGTCCCCCCGTGTACATGACCTCCTGGCTTCCCCTCCTCAAGATCTGGTAGCACAGCATTGAGATGATTGCTTGACCGCTTTCTTCCAAACCAACTATGGCATGAGAGGTGTAAGTGTTATCAGCAGAATAGGTACGAAACCCTTCCAGTGCAGATAAAGATTAACCCATTATCCTATCATGTTTTGCTCTCGTCATTCTAGCCTTTTAGAGTAACAATACTCTACTATTTGTAATGAAACCATCCTACAGACCAGCTCTCTACCTTATAGCAGCAGAAAAGTGAATTAGTCTGCTCTTCTGATTATAGCCCTTTTTGTAGTGCTCTTGTCATTGGCATTTTTATCTAGTCTAATATAATCTTTGTCCAGAGAACAATAGAACAATCCTTATGTCATTATCTACTATTTGTATTAAGACCTCTCTACAGATCAGCTTTTTCCCTTAGAGTGATATTAGTCTGCTCCTCTAATTCTAGGTAGTGCTCTTGTCATTGCTCTTTTGATCTAGTCTGATCTTATATATCTTTGTCCAGAGAACATTGGTGCGATCCTTATGTCATTATCTACTATTTGTATTGAGACCTCTCTACAGATCAGTTTTTTCCCTTAGAGCGATATTAGTCTGCTCTTTTGATTCTAGCCCTTCAAGTATTGCTCTTGTCATTGCCCTTTGATCTAGTCTACTCTAATATATCTTTGTCCAGAGAACATTGGCACGATCCTTATGTTATTATCTACAATTTTATTGAGACCTCTCTAATGATCAGCTTTTCCCTTAGAGCAGCAGTAAAGTGAGATTAGTCTGCTCTTCTGATTCTAGCCCTTCAGGTATTGCTCTTGTCATTGCCCTTTTGATCTAGTCTAATCTTATCTATCTTTGTCCAGAGAACATTGGTGCGATCCTTATGTCATTATCTACTATTTGTATTGAGACCCCTCTACAGGTCAGCTTTTACCCTTACAGCAGCAGTAAAGTGAGGTTAGTCCACTCTGCTGATCCCATCCTTTCATGCATTGCTCTTGTCATTTCACTATCAGTCTAGTCTAATCTTATCTATCCCTGTCCAGAGAACAACAAAGTGATTATTATGTCATTACCTCCTATTTGTAATGAGACCACACGGAGATAAGCAGCAGCAGCAGTAAAGTGAGAACATAAAAAACTACCAAAAATGAAAAAAAAAAAATATTCCAGTTCCAGGAATGTTGGTTTAAACAAAAAAATATTCCTTTCTGATGGAAGTTTCCCTTTAAGACGTCTATGATTGTATTATTTGGGCACTGTATGTTATACAATACCAGGGGGGTATCAATACACACTACCACACAGGGCAACAACCAAGGGGCCAAAGATTGTCAGTAAGAAACTTAAAAAAGCCCTTGGGCTACTGATAAGACACAGCAGGAAGTGATGTCACCACCTCGGCCACTGCTAGAGAGAGTTGGTCGGTAAACTAGGGATTAGGAAAGCTTGTGTACACAAGCAGGAGATATGAACTAGTCTAACTCTGAAAGGAAGCAAAATCAGAACAGCAATGTATTTGGTAATAGCCTTTATTTACCCCTTGTCTCCATGTTTAATGCTAATAAGAGCGGTGAAAAAACCCTTTAAGTCAGAGGGGATGAATGTGTTTGCTTTATGGAAGCCCGGGAGGCCCAAGCTAAGCAGTGGGGGGCCTGCAAGCCACAGTGCGGTGGCTCATGACAATAGGGCCCCATTCACATTCAATTTTTTTACCTCTATTGGTGGTATCTATAGAGACACCTTCAGAAATTGTCCCAAATTATACTCTAGAGGGGTTGAGGTCGAGTTATAGGAGTTTATAGAGCAAAAGTAGTTGGTAGACAGGTTCGGGAAAAAGAAAAAATATGAAAGGAGTTGCCTCGCTATGCAGTTTCAGAGCCACAAGCAGCTTCAGATTCATGCCTCCTGTCTGTTCCTGGTCAGGCTATGGGTGTTTCTATAGATGATTAGCACATCAGCTCTGTTTTCCCAGTTCTTCTAATTGTACTGATATGAGAGCAGGAGATCTTACCTATAGAGCAGATAGCTTTAGATTCATGCATTCTGTGTCTTCCTGCTCAGGCTATGGGTGGTTCTATAGCTGATAAGCACATCAGCTCTGTTTTCCTAGCTCTTCTAATTGCACTGACGTGAGAGCAGGAGATGTTAACTATAGAGTAGAGAGCTTCAGAGCACAAAGTATGCAAAAGTAGTCTCCTTTGTTTGTTAGAGATAACACACTCTGTTTTCAAGCTGAGTGGCAATCTGTGGCAGATCAGATAAAACAAACAGCAGAGAGAGTAGGGGAGAGCAGGTGGGTAACCTAGAGAAACCTGTGTGCTCTCAGAGCAGATAAAATCTCTCTTATCTCTTCAACAAAGCAAAATAAACGAAGCAATGTATTTGGAAAAATTCTTCATTTGCTGTTCCCTACATATTGAAAGCTATTCTTTGTAATGAGATAACCCATATAAGCTAAAAGAGGCTACATTGGCCCTTTAGGTCCCTATGGCTCTACCAGACTGTATTTTGGGGTACCCCAGCGAATGTGAATGGAGCCCAAGTTCCTTGACTCATTTACCAGCTCAGTCCAAGAGTAACCCACAGAGTATGGAGGCAACTGAGTCAGTACAAGTCGACTGCTTCTGTTTAGACTCAATGCTGGGACACTGCGAGCCCCGTGCTGCAGCCCCGCCGGGTGATCTGTGTAGGTATGCACTCCTCTCCGATGAGATCACCGCGCTGCTGGGGTCCCTCAGAGCCGTTTCTTGGAATCCCCTAATATGGAGCATACTTGCTGAATGACAGGATAGAGGAGCCAGGCAGGAGGGGGGCGCGGCTCAAGTCCACTCCTGTAGATAAAAGGGACACGTCTGCAAATATTCAGGTTATGGTAAACGGCTTCAGGCTACTTTCCCTCAATGCACTTTTCTGGCTCTTAAAGGGGTTCTGCAGCAAATCCCGAAAATATAAAACATTTAAGGACTTCATTTAAATTCATCTCCTTGTGATGTTTTCTGCGTAATTTGTACTTTTCTTTTGCTGCATGTCGCCTCCCTTCTCTGCAGCATTTCCTGAGTCTTCATTCATCACCATGTGATGATATCTGTATATTTTGTGCTTTTTCTGTGCAGTATGTCGCCTCCCTTCTCTGCAGCATTTCCTGAGTCTTCATCACCTCCTTGTGATGTTTTCTGTGTATTTTGTGCTTTTCCTGGGCAGTATGTCGCCTCCCTTCTCTGCAGCATTTCCTGAGTCTTCATTCACCTCCTTGTGATGTTTTCTGTGTAATTTGTGTTTTTATTGTGCTGCGTGTCACCTTCCTTTCTGCAACTGACCAGCAGCATTTCCTGAGTCTTCATCCATCTCCTTGTGATGTTTCCTGTATAATTTGTGCTTTTCATTGGCCATATGTCGCCCTCCTTCTCTACAGTCGAGCAGTAGCATTTCCTGAGTCTTCATTCATCTCCCTTTAATGTTTCCTGTATAATTTGTGCTTTTCCTTTGCTGTATGTCACCTCCCTTCTCTACAGCTGAGTCTCAGCATTTCCTGAGTCTTCATTCATCTAATTGTGGTGTTCTCTGTGTAATTTGTGCTTTTCCTTTACTGTATGCCGCCCTGGTGTGTTGATCCAAAGGAGGCCCCCCCCTCCCCCGAATGGTGATTCTATAGGAGTCGGACTAAATCAAAATGCTCCCTTGAAAAGGACGAGTCCCTTTAAGGGTAATAAGAGCGACAATAGGGCATAATTTTTTATTTATTTTTTCTCTTCAGTAGAATTTATTATTCGTAATGTTGAATTTTTAATTTTCAGGGGTGACGCCGACTGCTACGATTAACACGACCTGTGTCATTTCTTTCAGGAATTTGGGGCGAAGCAGGAGGCGTTTGTGAAGAACGTGTCATTTGCATCAACCGAGACCGGATTCCGGTGAGTGATCAATTCACTGATTATAGTAGAGCTGCTACAGCTACATTGCAGACAATGGGGGCGACAAAGGGCAGGATCTAAAATTCAAGGTTTGGCTTGAATGTAATGTACAGAAACACAAAAATTCTCCCAAGAATATTTTCATAGGGAAACAGGCTCCACCTTCTACAAACTGGGAACCAGCTCCTCGCACCTCATACAAACTGGGAACCAGCTCCTCCCACCTCATACAAACTGGGAACCAGCTCCTCGCACCTCATACAAACTGGGAACCAGCTCCTCCCACCTCATACAAACTGGGAACCAGCTCCTCGCACCTCATACAAACTGGGAACCAGCTCCTCGCACCTCATACAAACTGGGAACCAGCTCCTCGCACCTCATACAAACTGGGAACCAGCTCCTCCCAACCACATACAAACTGGGAACCAGCTCCTCGCACCTCATACAACTGGGAACCAGCTCCTCCCACCTCATACAAACTGGGAACCAGCTTCCTCCTCTCCCCACCTCATACAAACTGGAGAACCAGCTCCTCCCACCTCATACAAACTGGGAACCAGCTCCTCGCACCTCATACAAACTGGGAACCAGCTCCTCCCACCTCATACAAACTGGGAACCAGCTCCTCCCACCTCATACAAACTGGGAACCAGCTCCTCCCACCTCATACAAACTGGTTACCAGCTCCTAGCACCTCCGACAAACTGGGAACCAGCTCCTCGCACCTCATACAAACTGGGAACCAGCTCCTCGCACCTCATACAAACTGGGAACCAGCTCCTCCCACCTCATACAAACTGGGAACCAGCTCCTCGCACCTCACCTGACTCATTTCAAAGCTTTGGGATCAAGCTTGTGTTTCATAGATTTGCAGAGCTCATCTGCTGAAGGAACCAATCAGTTTGCATGACGGTCGTTCATGGTATATCAATAGGATGTGCACTCAGTGGATGAGAGGTGCGGGTCCCACCATCTCAGCAAAGGGGCCTAAAATATCACTAGGAACTCCTATAGAACAGAAAGGAGAGCTGGTCCCACATGTGCACGACTCTCCATGTAGTCCTATGGGAGTCTCAGTACAGCCACACACACTGCTCCCCTGTACTTGGGACGCCTATAGAGCAGAATGCAGAAATGTGTGCATGCGCGACTGACTCTCCATTCTGTTCTATGGAGGTTCCCAATGCAGCTAATGTAATGATGTTACTCTGAACTCTCATAGAACAGAATGGAGAGTTGCGTACGTGCGGGACCAGCTCTCCTCTCTAAGCTTACAGTTTTGAGGGCCCTTTCCTGAGATCCCAGAGGTGGGACCTAGACCTATCAGACTTTGATGGCACATCCTACTCAAGGTGGAAACACTCCTTTAATGATTGACTCAAGTTACATAATTAATAAGGTGGAAAAAGACAAAGGTCCATCAAGTTCAAGCAATAACCCTAATATGTTGATCCAGAGGAAAGCACCCTCTACCCCCCATGAGGTGGACACCAATTGCACTATAATAGGAGACAAATTCCAATCAGAATAAATGCCTGGATCAAAGTAATGCAGAGAATATGTTCTGTAATCGAAGAAATCAGGATAAAACGAACTCAGTGCCTGGTTCCAGAACAAAGAACTTCCTCTCCTGAAGCTCTGCCTTTGTCTTCAGGTCTCTACTGGCTTGTTGGTCATCAATCAACCTTCAAACCTATGATCTAGTCCATCTTCATAGGTAATATGGTATCATTTTCACAAATATTGTCCTCCTTTCTTGAGAAGCCGCATAGCCCAAAGATGGCTGTTCACAACTATCTTTCGTGACTCCACCATAAACATGCACACTTGGATTGGGCAGGTGTGGTTTCCTCGCTCATGTAGAAAGTTTTGGGAGGCAGGACTAAAAGGTTGTGGGCTTAAAGGCCGTCCTAGGAAAAGAAAAAACATAGCCCTTTGACAGGGGCGTAACTAGAGAAGCCAGGGCCCCATAGCAAACTTTTGGATGGGGGGGCCCCCCCTCCCTGACCACGACCATGTACCAGGACATGCTGTTTGATAATGTAGATAATACAAGGGGCAAATACCTCACCATACATATAACCATCATACTGCTACCAATCAAATCCCACTATACCAAGACCAACATTACCAATCACGCTATTACATAAGGACCTGATTATACCGCCAGAACACGACCACAAATTACCACCAATAGTGACTGAATAATAACCCTACACTATTACTGATCAGTACACAAAGACCAATACTGTCTAATAATAATATATAATAATAGTGACCATAAAGTGGTATATACTAGTGTACACAGCTCTGCAGACTGTATAAAACCAACCATATAGTGGTAGACAGCAGTGTACACAGGCCTCTGCAGACTGTATATAACCACCATACAGTGACCATAAATGGTAACAGCAAGTGTACACAGGCTCTGCAGACTGTATATAACCACCATACAGTGACCATATAGTGTAGACACCAGTGTACACAGGCTCTGCAGACTGTATATATACCTCCATACAGTGACCATATAATGGTAGAACACCAATGTACACAGCTTGCAGACTGTATATTATCACCATACTAGTGACCATATAGTGGTTAGACCGACCAGTGTACACAGCTTGCAGACTGTATAACCCCCAACATGACCATATAATTTTAGACCCAAATGTACACAGGCCTGCAGACTGTATATTACCCCATACGGGGGCCAAAGGGTAACGCGTTAAACAGCTCTGCAGATGATAAACCCACCATACAGTGCCCAAAAAGTGGAAACAGCAGTTAACACCTGTGCAGACATAAAAGGATTACAGTAGTTACATCTTGTACCCAGGTCTTTTCTCACAGTCTTTTGACTTTCTGTTTTGTTCTGCATCCGGTCCAGTCCGCCATCTTGATGACATCTCCCGACCACTTGTCCCTGCAGATTTAGACACAAATATCTTAGAATCCTGACTTTTCCAGCACCTGCCCCCCTGGCTATATGGGGTCCATTTAGGCAGGCAGGGCTTAGATCGGAATACCAAATAGGAAAGGTTTAGGTAGCCAATAGTGCCCATAAGGCAGGCTGGTTTTAGGTAGCTATAGGGAACCATACAGTAAACAGGGTTAGTGGACTATAGGGGCCATATAGGTAGGGTTTAGGTAGCTAAAGGGGCCCCATATAAGTAGACCGCAGGCTTGTGGGTATACAGGCAGCTTGTGGGGGTATAACGCAGGCATATAGGGGTGTAGAGGCAGGCATATGGGGCTGTACAGGCAGGCATATAGGGGTGTAGAGGCAGGCAGGCATATAGGGGTTGTATAGGCAGGCAGGCATATAGGGGGCTGTATAGCAGGCAGGCAGATAGGGGCTGTAATAGGCAGGCATGCAGGCAGATAGGGGGCTGTATGCAGCAGCATATAGGGGGCTGTATAAGGCAGGCAGCATATAGGGGCTTATAGCAGGCAGGAGGCATATAGGGCTGTATAGCAGGCAGGCAATATAGGGGGCTGTATAGGCAGGCAGGCATATGGGGGCTATAGGCAGGCATATGGGGGCTATAGGCATTGCATATGGGGGGTATAGGCAGCATATGGGGGGCTATAGGCAGGCATATGGGGGCTATAGCAGCATATGGGGTAGATAAAATAAGAAACAACTTACTCACCTCGGTCCACGCTCCCCGATGCGCCGCTCTCTCCGCTCTGCTGCTCTCCCCTGCACCTCTGCCTCAGTGCGGGCGGCGCGGTGATGTGACGTCACCGCGCGCCCACGTGACCACAGAGCGCCGGCAGGGGGAAGTAACAGAGCGGAGCGATCGGCGCTCCGTCCTGCTACTACCGAGCAGCGCTGCCTCTGACCTGGGCGTGGGGCCCGGGCGTTCAGAGGTAGTATAGCCTGGCCCCCAGCCCCCCCCGCCGCAGTGAACTGGTTAAGTTCACTGCCGGCGCCCAGGAGCGGCATTACCGGGTAGCGGACGCAGTAGCAGCTGCTCCGGGGCCCCCCTAAGCGCAGGGGCCCCGTAGCAACTGCTACCCCTGCTACCCCGGTAGTTACGCCACTGCCCTTTGATCACCTGATCTCCAGGGCTGGACACAAATCTACTTCATGACTCCTGAGCTTCTTAGTTTACATTCCTGCGCCTGAGATGTTTTTTGTGCTTCTCCTGTGCCATATGTCACCTCCCTTCTCTGCATCCAAGCAGCAGCATTTCCTATACGAAAGTTGTTTCCTTTGTCCTGTAAAACTAGAAGCCCCAGGATCCTTTGCTGTGCTATGTCTATCTTCCTTCCGCCCAACCTCAGTCTCAATACCGGCCCTTGTTTCCACTCTCATCTTACAAACTTCAGGATTCAGGACCAAAAGGGTGTGGCTTCAGAGGCTGTTTTAAAATGCCACATCCCTTTGGTCATCTGATCTCCTGGGCTGGGCACAGAGCTGTTTCCTATTTGGGGAGACACATTACTGCTAAGCTGTTAAGACTGTCCTGAACAAAGCCACACCCCTTTGGTTACCTGATCTCCAGGGCTAGACACATCTACTTCAGGACTCCTGAGCTTCTTAGTTTACATTCATCTTCCTGTGATGTTTTTTGTGCTTTTTCTGTGCCGTATGTCACTTCCATTCTCTGCAGCTGAGCAGCAGCATTTCCTATATGAAAGTTGTTTCACTTGCCCTATAAAACTAGAAGCCCCAGGATCCTTTGTTGTGCCATGTCTATGTTCCTTCCTACCAACCTCAGTCTCAGTAGCGGCCCTTGTTTCCGCCCTCATGTTAAAAGCTTCAAGAGGCAGGACCAAAAACATGTGGCTTCAAAGGTTGTCTTAAAAAGCCACATCCCTTTGGTCACCTGATCTCCTGGGCTGGGCACAGAGCTGTTTCCTGTTTGGGGAGACCGAGAACTACTAAGATTTTAAGACTGCCCTGAAAAAAGCCACAGCCCTTTGATCACCTGATCTCCTGGGCTGGACACAAATCTACTTCAAGACTCCTGAGGTTCTTAGTTTACATTCATATGCCTGTGATTTTTTTTGTGCTTCTGCCTGCAACATACCTGTTCTATGTCACCTCCCTTCTCCACAGTCGAGCAGAAGCATTTCTTATACGAAAGTTGTTTCACTAGCCCTATAAGACTAGAAGCCCCAGGATCCTTTGTTGTGCCATGTCTATCTTCCTTTCTCCCAACCTCAGTCTCAGTAGCAGCCTTTGTTTCCTCCCTCATAATAAAAGCTTCAAGAGGCAGGACCATAAACGTGTGGCTTCAAAGGCTGTCTTAAAAAGCCACAGCCCTTCGGTCATCTGATCTCCTGGGCTGGACACAGATCTGTTTCCTGTTTGAGGAGACACAGAACTACTAATCAGTTAAGTATGTCCTGTACATGAGTTCACCCCTTAGATCTTCTGATCTCCTGGGCTGGGCACAGTGCTGTTTCCTGTTTGAGACACAGAACTACTAAGCTTTTAAGACTGTCCTGAACAAAACCACACCCCTGCAGTCATCTGATCTCCTGGGCTGGGCACAGTGCTGTTTCCTGTTTGGAGAGACACACAACTACTAAGCTTTTAAGACTGTCCTGAAAAAGCCACACCCCTTTGGTCACCTGATCTCCTGGGCTGGACACATTGCTGTTTCCTGCTTGGGGAGACACAGAACTACTTAGCTTTTAAGACTGTCCAGAACAAAGCCACACCTCTTTGGTCACCTGATTTCCTGGGCTGGACACATTTTTTTCCAGTGGACAATCCCTTTAAGCTGTCCACAATGATTGTGACCAGGATATACCTTAATAAATACCTATACTTATTGTATTAACTTTCTTCTTTAGGTCTTCTAGAGACAAAGATGCCTCCGAAAAGCCAACACCTGACCCAGCATTCGGTTCTTACACCGCCCACCATACCAGCCTCGGAGGGGAGCGACAGACCCATCCACCGACCCGCACTATTCAAATGGGGGTTCAAAGACACACCCGAGCCCAAAGCCTCACCCCATCCTCAGCATTACACAATCACTCACATAGTGGGCGACAAAACACCCAAACTTCTTTCAATCATCACAATCCATCCAAAACAACCCAACTTTCCTCCAGTCAGAACCTCAAAGACTTTGATAGGACTGAAGGCGACTCGTGTCCCCCGAAGAATATGGATCAGTCTCTGGTTGAAGATCAGAATAAAACTACGGATTTAACTTCACATTCAAGTCATTTAGCCAATGAAAAATTAAGAACAAAGTCGTCTCCACCGCCGAGACCTCCACCTCCGAAAATCAAATACCTGGATTTAGGAAAAGAAGGGAACTTGCCTCCCACCGGAAACTCCATCACCGAACCAGGTCCTGCAGTTGGGTGGCCAAACCATGCGATGGGCAGTACAAGCTCATCGGAGCCAGACACCCCGTCCCACCACGGAAAAGTATCTCTCCGAATCTCCGAGTCTTGTCTCCAGTCAACCTCGCCGATGGTCGTCCATGATGATGACGACGATGAAGTGTTTGTCAAGGAGCAGGAGATGGAAACCTTCCCAGAAAACCCATTTGTTCCTCCGTCTCCTCCTCCGTTCCCACCATCTTCCTTGGAAGAAGCTCTTCTCAGGGAAAGTCAGGAGAAAACGCAAGATGCGGCCCCCCTCAAGAAGAACTTCCATGAAAGGTTAGTAAATAGAAGGAGAAAAGGGAGGTTCTCAATTCTACAATGTTATTTATTGATTATACTCATTTCTATAGCGCTGTTATATACCATAGCGCTGTACTGAGATCGTCATCAGTCACGTTGGTCTCTCTCCCCATTTGGGCTCACAGTCTAAATTTTAGATTATCCTATTTGTATAATTTTTGAGAGTGGAAAACCAAAGGAAACCCAGGCAAGCATGGGGAGGACATACAAAGTCCTTGCACAGTGCTAAAAACAGTGCTAGCCACTGAGCCACTGTACTAACCACTGAGCCACTGTGCTGCACTTTCCTGACCACTGAGCCACCGTGCTGCACTTTCCTGACAATTGAGCCACCATGCTGCACTTTCCTGACCATTGAGCCACCATGCTACACTGCACTAATGACTGAGCCACTGTCCTGCACTCTGCTAACCACTGAGCCACTGTCCTGCACTCTGCTAACCACTGAGCCACCATGCTACACTCTGCTAACCACTGAGCGACCGTCCTGCACTCTGCTAACCACTGAGTCACCGTATTGCACTCTGCTAACCACTGAGCCACCGTATTGCACTCTGCTTACTACTGAGCCACTGTCCTGCACTCTAACCACTGAGCCATCATGCTACACTCTGCTAACCACTGAGTCACAATTCTGCACTGTACTTACCACTGAGCCACAGAGCTGCATTGTGCTAATGACTGGGACACTGTACTGTATTATGCTAACCACTGAGCCACCATGTTGCACCCTGGTATGCACTTACCCCTGTGCTGAACCGTGCTAATCACTGAATCACCCTGCTGCTCATAATAACTCAATCATTTAAATTTTTTGCTACTCAAGTAAAACTAAGGGCGACATGTATGAATTCGAATGCGTATTTTTTTTATACTTGCCGCCGACAACCCAGTTCTAAATAGATATAGAAGAGTGTAGAATATGACAGTATGAAGATTTTTGCCGCATTACATAGAGCTTAGTGCGCCAAACTTCTCTCAAAGTTCGGCGTATTACACTCTATGCCCATACAGGGTTTGTGCATTAAGCTCTATGCAACGCGCCAAACTTTGTATGGGAATAGAGTGTAATACGCCGAACTTTGAGAGACGTATGAGGGAAGGCGCTTCAAAGTGAATGATTGCCTTCATTATATTCAGTGTATAATGCACCTGAATGTATGAAAGTGGATTTTGTGCGATTAAAAATGGTGTCTAAAGTTCCCCGCTCCTCGCCTGAGTGTTTAGCGCAGTAGTAATGCGCCAAACATTTGTAGATGTTATAGATAGGCTGGAAGTAAAAGAGAAGTCATTAGAATAGCATGTCCGTGATAGAAACTATGGTACTGATCCTGCTTGGTGGACCACAGGACCCAGCAATACCTGTGCTGTGCTGGGTTAGAGCAGCAAAAGTAAATTTCAAATTTAATGTAGTAAAAATTTTAAAAAATCTGAACATCATCGGTGGGTTATTAATATAAAATTAGTTTTAGATTTTATGAATCATAAAATACATTTATATACATTTAAATACATTTTATAGGAGATATTTTTATATTTTTGGGATATTAAATATTTTTATATTTTTCGGATATTATATATTTTTATATTATTTTTATAACATTTTTTATTAAATATAAATAATTACATTTTCTATAATTTGATAATTATCATAAAAAACTTTTTATTATTATACTGGTGTAAGTTGAGAAATAAAGGACATTTTGAAGTGTATTTTGGCTGCTCTCACCCTTTATTCCACATACAGCAAGAGCCAGCACAGCACAGGTCATGCTGGGATCTGTGGTCCTCCAAGCAAGATCACTACCATAGTTTCTATTCACTGACATGCTATTCTAATGCCTTTTCTTTTATTTCCAGCCTATCTGTAGCCTTTACACATGTTTGGCGCATTACATAGAGCTGAATGCGCCAAACCTTGTATGGGCATAGAGTGTAATACGCCGAACTTTGAGAGAAGTTTGGTGCGTTAAGCTCTATGTAATGCGCCAAAAATCTTCATACGGTCGTATTCTACACTCTGCTGTATTTATTTAGAACAGGGTTGTGGGCGCCAAATAAAAAAAAAAATGCATTTGAATTCATACATTTCGCCTTAAGTATTTACCAACTAGGATACAGGGAATTTTTTTGCAGAAATTTCTGCAACCACCGACTTGTAGAAATCCATGCACACATTTCAGAATCAACAGTTTTCAGATTTATCCAGGTGATTTTCAGTCACAGTAAATCATGTGTGAACACACCCTCATTCAGGGGGGAGCACACTCCTTTCCACTGAGGGTCCTCAGCATTATGGTTGCCCTTAAAGGGTCATTGGAGAGTATTGGAGGGTGGATAGAGGGCTTGGGTTGGGCTGCCAGAGCTGTGCCAATGCATGTGAGTTATTGAACAGAGCAATGTTGAAGTGGGCACTGAAGCGCCAAATCCAAGATGGCGTCCGCTCATGGTGTTGGCGCCACCACTTCTGCCAAGTGCTGGCTGTGCCCTCTGGGAACATAAGAGAGCAGCTCCTTCTATGGCCTTGGCCTTCGCTGGTCTCTGTGTCTAAGCCCTCGGGGACCACTATAAAATGACCTGGTGGGAGAAATTTGGACCCTGGGCCTTAAGTTTGATACCTGCCCTAAGGGGTGTATTTGCAAATGCCACATGATATGAACGAGTCACCTGAAGCTTTTTACTTATCTTCTCCTCTCAGGTATCACATAGTAGAAGGTGCAGAAAATATAGACAACGAAAACAGATCTTTGGACCCTTCCCTCCCACCTGGGAACCATTTGGAACTTGCTCCGAATAAAATACCTTGGCTTACAACAAGCTTACTGGGATTGAGTCACGGTTCGACTCCGGATGAGATCACCTCCTCCAAAGCACTTGAAAGTTCTGACCACACAATCCCCCCCAATGATAGCCCCCTGTGTCAGCCCGGCGCTGACACCATGAACACCGAAGACCTTAAATCCCAGGAACTGGCCAAAGAGATTGTGAGCAAAGACAAATCTCTAGCGGATGTATTGGATCCAGAGCTCAAGATGAAGACCACCATGGATCTAATGGGCGGACTCTTCACGAAAAGCAGCGGGGCACTAAGGCAAAGTAACCGGAGGTGGATCAAAGAGAGGATGGTCCCAGACAGGGAGCCGGCAGCAGAAAATGACAGGTAAGTGACCCAAAAATCTATTATTATTACAGTATGATGCCCGTAAGGTGACGAAAAAATTTTGGAAGCCAAAGCTCTGCTTCCCTGATAATAAACCGGGTACGACTAGGTATCGGGGAGTTCCCACCATGCACTTTGATGATACATTGATAGAATATGCTGTCAGAGTCTCATAGGTGCAGGTCCCACCTCTGGGATCAGCAACTATCTTGGGAACAGGCCCCCAAAAGTGTCAGGTTACAGTGGAAAGTCAGTCTCGCTTGCGCCCGACCCTCTATTCTGTTCTATAGGAATTCCCAGTACAGCCAAACACATGGTACCTCAGTACTCTGAACTCCTATAGAACAGAATAGAGAGCCGGCTGTGCTTGTGTATAACTCTCCTTTCTGTTCTATGGGAGTTTTGAGTAAAGCTGAACACAGCGCTCCCCTGTACTGGGAACTCCCATAGAACAGAATGGAGAACACAGCGCTCCTCTGTACTGGGAACTCCATAGAGGAGAATGGAGAACACAGCGCTCCCCTGTACTGGGAACTCCCATAGAACAGAATGGAGAACACAGCGCTCCCCTGTACTGGGAACTCCCATAGAACAGAAAGGAGAACACAGCGCTCCCCTGTACTGGGAACTCCCATAGAACAGAATGGAGAACACAGCGCTCCCCTGTACTGGGAACTCCCATAGAACAGAAGGGAGAACACAGCGCTCCCCTGTACTGGGAACTCCCATAGAGGAGAATGGAGAACACAGCGCTCCCCTGTACTGGGATCTCCCATAGAACAGAAAGGAGAACACAGCGCTCCCCTGTACTGGGAACTCCCATAGAGGAGAATGGAGAACACAGCGCTCCCCTGTACTGGGAACTCCCATAGAGGAGAATGGAGAACACAGCGCTCCCCTGTACTGGGAACTCCCATAGAGGAGAATGGAGAACATAGCGCTCCTCTGTAATGGGAACTCCCAAAGAGGAGGATGGAGAGAACCAGGGCAGTTCCTAGGCTAAATTTCACTCAGGGCGAGGTAAAGAAATTTCGCCTCCCCCCCGCTCCCATGTAACATAATGTGCCATAATGAAACACAGTGCATCACCATCAACCAAATCTAAAATATACAAAAAGCTTTACCACAATGTGCTACATATAAAACTACTAAATAATAGTCATACAGTTACCAAATAACACTGCTACACCAACCAGAATCCCAAGACCACTAAGACCACATATCACCAGCACACAGTGACCGAATAATACTACCACACCATGACCACATATCACCACATAGTGACCTAATACAGCAACACCGTGACCACATATCACCAGCACATAGTGACTGAATAATACAAACTGACCATTACTGAATACAAACTTCAACCAATATTACCAGCATACAGTGGTGGATACCCGCTGAACACAGGCTCTGCAGACATATAAATGATTACAGTAAAGTTATATCTAGTGACTCACAGGAGACGTCTCTGAAGAGTTGTTCTCTTTCTCTTCTTCTTCTTCTTCTCCATCTGTCCCAGACGCCATGAAGACTACTCCCGACTCTTCACTGTAAAATCTACAAAACAAATATCTTAAGACTCCTCCCTTTATCAGCATTTTCCAACCAATTCCTATCTCTATACAAACTCCCCATCTATAGCATCTCATATGGTAGCCATGTAATAGCCCCTGTAGCCATGTAGTAGCCCTCTATAGCCAGGTAGTAGCCCCCTATAGCCAAGTAGTAGCCCCCTGTAGCCAGTGATACCCCCTGTAGCCAGTAGATGCACCCCTTCTAGCCAGTGGCCCCATTCTAGCCAGTGATGCCTACCCCTGTAGCCAGAGATGCCCACCCCTGTAGCCAGTGTGCCTCCATTGTAGCCAGTGTGCCCACCTTGTAGCCAGGGTGCCCACCTTGTAGCCAGTGTGCCCCTCTTGTAGCCAGGATGCCCCCCTTGTAGCCAGTGTGCCCCCCTTGTAGCCAGTGTGCCCCCCTTGTAGCCAGTGTGCCCACCTTGTAGCCAGGATGCCCCCCTTGTAGCCAGTGTGCCCCTCTTGTAGCCAGTGGTGGCCCCTGTAAGTAATTATAAAATAACAAAATAGTACTCACCTCGGTCCGCGCGTCCCGGTCCGGAGCTGCTGAGCTGCAGAGCGGTGTAAGCAGCGTGACGTCATCACGCTGCTTACGCTGCACGCAGCTCCCAGGGGTCTCCTCGGCGGCAGAGCTGAGCGCTGAGGAGATGGAGCGTCGCAGGGGGCGCGGTGAGAGCTGAGCTCCCCCTGTGATGCTGATACAGGGGAGGAGTCAGGACAGGAACGATCCGTCCCGCCTCCTCCCTGCAGCTGCTGGCTCTGCGCGACTGTTATAAAACAGTCGCGCAGAGTCAGGGGCGTTCCTCCGGGCGAGCAGGGCGGCCGCGGCGCCCCCCTTGGGTGAACGGAGCCTCGGCGCCCCGGGCGACCACCTGCCCTGCCCGCCCCTAGGAACGGCCCTGTGGAGAACACAGCGCTCCCCTATACTGGGAACTCCCATAGAGGAGAATGGAGAACACAGCGCTCCCCTGTACTGGGAACTCCCATAGCACAGAATGGAGAACACCGCGCTCCCCTGTACTGGGAACTCCCATAGAGGAGAATGGAGAACACAGCGCTCCCCTGTACTGGGAACTCCCATAGAGGAGAATGGAGAACACAGCGCTCCTCTGTACTGGGAACTCCCATAGAGGAGAATGGAGAACACAGCGCTCCCCTGTACTGGGAACTCCCATAGAGGAGAATGGAGAACACAGTGCTCCCTGATACACTGAACAGTTGGACGTGTGCTTCTAAAGGAAAGAGATCGGCTCATTTAGGGCATTTAAAAAATGGTCGAGAAATTATCCCGAACTGTTTGTGAGTAGCATATATATATATATATACATATCAGGGCTTGTTTTTTGCGGGATTCTACAGGTCGCTATGATTCTGGTGATACCAAATGTGTAGGGTTATTGTTATGCTAAACTTGCGCTGCGGCCCTATTTTCTGTCACTGATAACTTTTAATTTTTCAGTCTTTGGACCTGAGTGAGGGCTCCTTGTTTGGGGACTGAAGTGTAGCTTTTATTGGTAGCATTTTGGGATAGATGTGACCTATTGATCAACTTTTTTGTGATTTCACGCCCTCAAAAAATTGGAATAAACTTTTTATTCCAATTTTTTGAGGGCGTGAAATCACAAAAAAATTTTTGTTTTTTGGAAAAAAAAATTCTTCTACACTCTTCACTGTAAAGATTGAACTTTTAAAGCCGCGGCCGCACCAATAATGTTTAACTTTTATATTTCTAAAATGACAAAAGAGTTTAGTTATTTATCTATTAATTTTTTTCATTATAATGTTTTTTTTAAAAAAATTCCTTTTTTTTTTTTTTACTCGTACATTTAGTCCTTCTCAGGTATTTGACCAGTAGGGGCACTGATCGCTTGTACACTGTTCTGCATTGTATACGTAATACAGAAAGGTGTAGAAATATGGCGCTCCCACTACTTCCTGTCTATGGCAGGAAGTAATAGAAGCAATAACATGGCAGCTAAGGCACCTTCATCTGGCTTTCGGCTGCAATGGCTCAGCAGCCTGCAGGAGGGGTCAGTTGGAAGGAGGGAACGATGCAGTGCATTCATTTAGACACCGTGGCTGCGATCGCCATGGCTTCTAAAGGGTTAAACAGCAGGGATCGGAGCCAACTCTGATCCCTGCTTATAGCAGCAGATGTTATATGATAAGGACAATAGGACAGACCTATACATCCATCGCCATTAAGAGGTTAATGGAGTTGTTTGAGAAATCGATCAAAGTGACTATGGCTGAACTGCAATACCAGACACAGCCTAGGGACAAGAGTGGCGCTGTTTCTAGAATAAAATCAACACATTTTTTTCTAACCTTTATAACATTGTCATAGCTATGAGATTTTCATCAGCATATTCTGTCAATTTTAGCAGGATTAGATAACAGCCCCCACCTCCCACCCCCAATGTTTCCCACTGGCAGGGCTTGTCTAGGGGTAGCCAATGGTAGGTGACCATCTAGGGCGCCACTTCATCTCAGGCAGAAAAAGGGGTGCAAGGAGGTATGGAGTGGGCTAATTTATCCATTGAGGAGAGTAGGGGGCGCTATATGTCTTATTTTCGTAGAACACCAGAATACCTTGCCCAGTCCTGACCACTGGGTTAGGTGCTGTACAAGGAATGGGCTGGTAGGACAAGTCTACGAGAGACCAAGTAGGGCAAAAGGTGATGACAACCCATACATGCTAACTTTTCTCCCTCAATTCTGGAGATGTTAGCCCTACCCCAGGAGCACTCCCGATCTCTGCACAGGGGCACCAATTCGGGGTGTAATTTGCATAATCCCCACCCCTGTTGCATCCCAATTTGTAGGAGTCTCCCGTAACAAACGGGAGGGTTGGCAAGTATGTGTTAACCCCTCCAGTCTGATGCTACAAGTAAGAGATGGGCGGTAAGAACTTAGGCTTTATCTCCACAGAGGCACCAAAGCTTGGTGGTTACAATACCATGAACAAGAGCAAAACCTTGGTTGTTCTCACCGAGAGTCACAGTGCTTATAAGGCGCTATTACCCGGAGGTTTGGAATACAGTGAGATAGTGACTGGTGTAGGGTCAAATTAGCCATAAACAGGAGGTCCTCGATCAGGGACCAACAGGAGGCTCCAGAGCCCTGGCGGTAACGGGAAAAGCGATTAGAGATTCATTTTTTATTTTATTCTACAGAAGTGAGCGGTAATGGGAACATTTTAAAAAAATATTGGAAAACCCCTTCAAAAGTAGGTGCTTTTAAACCAGAGTCAGGTTCTTGCAGATATTACACAACCCGAAACTTCTGTATCACTGCTTAGGAAAGATGTACCAGGTGGAAGTATCTACACATTGAGGAACATGTGAAGCTCAGATACTATGAGTCTGGTGCCATCTAGTGGTAGAGAGGGACATGACAGCAAAACAGACTGCCAAAAACAAGTTCTCCTTGTATATGGGCAACCGCACATCGCATTCCTGCAATCTCCAATCTACTCCCCCTACTAGCTCAGTGCTGCTCTATAATATCCTCCATGCTGCTGCTATAGAGATATAGGGAGCAGGATCTTCTCTCCTGTGTGTGCAGTATATTGGAGATATCATAGCAGCTCATCTCCACCGACTAGCTTAGTACTGCTCTATAATGTCCTCCATGCTGCTATAGAGATATAGGGAGCAGAATCTCCTGTGTGTGCAGTGTATGGGAGACATCATAGCAGCTCATCTCCACCCACTAGCTCAGTACTGCTCTATAATGTCCTCCATGCTGCTGCTATAGAGATATAGGGGACAGGATCTCCTCTTCTGTGTGTGCAGTGTATGGGAGACATCATAGCAGCTCGTCTCCCCCCACTTGCTCAGTACTGCTCTATAATGTCCTACATGCTGCTGCTCTAGAGATATAGTGAACAGCATCTCCTCTCCTGTGTGTGCAGTGTATGGGAGACATCATAGCAGCTCATCTCCACCCACTAGCTCAGTACTGCTCTATACTATCCTCCATACTGCTATAGAGATATAGGGGAGCAGGATCTCCTCTCCTGTGTGTGCAGTGTATGGAAAACATAACAGCAGCTCATCTCCTATAGAGATATAGGGGGCAGGATCTCCTCTCGTGTGTGTGCAGTGTACAGGAGACATCATAGCAGCTCTACTCCACACACTAGCTCAGTTCTGTTCTATAATGTCCTCCATGCTGCTATAGAGATATAGGAAGCAGGATCTCCTCTCCTGTTTGTGCAGTGTATGGGAGACATCATAGCAGCTCGTCTCCACACACTAGCTCAGAAGTGCACTATAATGTGCTCCATGCTGCTGCTATAGAGATATAGGGGGGCAGAATATCCTCTCCCGTGTGTGCAGTATACGGGAGACATCATAGCAGCTCATCTCCTATAGAGATATAATGGACAGCATCTCCTCTACCCTGTGTTTGTTGTGCAGCCCCGTTTTCAGTGTTGGGAGACATCATAGCAGCTCGTCTCCACCACACTAGCCTCAGTACTGCTCACTAAATATGGTGTCCTTCATGCAGTAGCCTGCTATAGAGATATAGGGGGCAGGATCTCCTCTCTGTGAGTGTAGGGCCATGTCCTGTAGAGTATGGACAGACATTTCATTGTGCGAGCTGTTCTCCACCCACTAGCTCAGTACTGCCCTATATTGTCCTTCATGCTGCTGCTATAGAGATATAGGGGGCAGGATCTCCTCTTGTGTGTGTGCAGTGTGTGGGAGACATCATAGCAGCTCATCTCCACCCACTAGCCCAGTACTGCCCTATATTGTCCTTCATGCTGCTGCTATAGAGATATAGGGGGCAGGATCTCCTCTTGTGTGTGCAGTGTATGGGAGACATCATAGCAGATCAGCTTCACTCATTTGGTCAAAAACAACTGAAAATTAGAGATGGAGCCTGCAAGGATAGACTGGTGAAAATGCAGGACACAAGTTATATCATGACCATAAATAGCGCCACCCGTCCGGTACACACAGGGCAGCTTATCCTAAAAAAGTTCTGACTTAAATGTCTGCACCAATGAAAATTCACCTTCACCACATTAGTTTCTCTCTATGTACAGGGCAGACAATAAGAAGCTTCCTGTAGAGAATGGAGTGAGGTCGTCCGTGCTCTACTCCATGTCTGCTCCTAAAGCCGAGCTTCTGAAGAGGATCACAGACGTTCGCTCAGAAGGGGCGCGAGGCGCAGAGCACCTGGATGTGAACGAAACAAAGGTAAAGAATTCACATAGAATAGAAGAAAAGCATAGAAATAGTCACCTGTAACTAAATAGAAATACATAACTTTGTGCCTCTGAATTCCAAGACCCAGAACTGTTACAGTTTTCTGCTGACAGATCTGTGTCAGGGCTTGTTTTTTGCAGGATGACTTTAGTTTTTATTGGTACTTCTTTGGGATATATAAGACTTTGATCGTTTTCTATTATGTTTGGTTTTTTTTTTTTAAAGAAAATTAGAAAAAAAATCGCATTTTTTGTCTTTTTACTCTTTTCACCGTGTGAGATAAATAATATGAATAAAAATTGGAATTTCAAAATTTGTCTTTCTTAAACTTTTTTTAATTCTTTTTTTTTAAGTCCCACTAAGAAACTAATATAATACACTGCAATACCTAAGTAATGCAATGTATTATATTTGTCGGTGTAACACTGCCCAACATCCTACTGTAGCCTACCTCTGTCAGGGCCTATTAAGCAGACATAGAAGTCAGACCTAGGAGCCTTCTTCATGTCCCAGGGAAACATATGGCAGGGGGTGACAACGGAGTGAGAGAGGGAACCCCCTCCCTCTAAATCACTCGGATGCAATGGTCACTATTCATTGGAACAGCTCGGATCTGAGGTCTGTCCAGTCTCTGCCATTAGAAAAGGGTCTTGGCCGCCATCAGACCCATGAGCCCCTGTTTCATCCAGCACAGGACACTGATTCCTGCTCATTTTTGCCCCAACAACAAAAGACCTGTTGTGGTCTTAAAGGGTTTTCTTACCACATTGATTGGCTTGAAACACAGAGACAAAGGTAGATGAAGACTATTACTAAATACATTGCTGTCCTCATTTTGCTTTGTTTTGGAGAAGGAGATTTTATCTCCTACTTGTGTACACACATTTCTCTAGGTTACTGATCCTACTGGTGTACACACAGTTCTCTAGGTTACTGATCCTACTTGTGTACACACATTTCTCTAGGTTACTGACCACCTTTCTCTGCTCTCTCTCTATTCTGAATGCTCCAAGCAGCCCTGTCCGACCATAGTGACATTACTCTCTGCTGCGCGTCATCAAAAGTACATGAGCTTGTTTATTTAAGTTAATGACAAGTTGAACCCTTAAGAGCTCTATAGCTTTGTGCACTACAGTTTATAAAACTCCAGTAGTCCAGCTCTGTAACAGGGTCAGCTAGAGAGCAGAGCTAATATGTCAATACTGATGTAGACCCCCACAGCTTGCACAAAAAGTGGGAGCCTGAAGCTGTAGACCCGCCCACAGTCTGCTCGGGAAGTGGGAGGTTGACACTGCAGGCAGGACCACACCTTGAACAGGAAGTGGGAGCTTTAAACTCTAGACCTACCCACAGCCTGACTAGGAAGTGGGAGCCAGAAGCTGTAGCTCCATCCACACCCTGAACAGGAAGTGGGAGCCTGAAGCTGTTTAATTGCCCACAACCTGAATAGGAAGTGTGAGCCTGAAGCTGTAGAACCGCCCACAGACTGAACAGAAAGTGGGAGCCTGAAGCTGCAGAACATGACACAATTAACAGAAGAGGGAGACTAAAGCTGTAGAACCTCTACACGATCTGAACAGAAGTTTGAGTTTGATTAGTGCTGTGGCCTGTGAAATAGCATGGTGAGAGAACCCCTTTAAAGGGTTAAAATCTCCATATATATAATAGAAAAGCCAGCTAAACCTGCCAAAATGTGTTTGTGGTCTCCATGACTTCTCCACAAGGACAGATGTTGGGGTAAATAAGGATTGGGCATGTTAGATTAAAAACTAACCGATCCGTCATTGCATTATCTGTTGATCTGTTTGTACATCATGCACAGAATATTTCTCGTAGGTCACAGAAAGCATCTTGATCTTGTTTTCGCAGGCTGAGCTCATCGCCAATCTTCACCATAAACTTGAGATTTTGAAGCATGCCAAAGAAAGTCTTCTGGTTGACATAAAGCTCAACAACAGCCTAGGAGAAGAGGTGGAGGCCATGATAGAGAAGCTCTGCAAACCCAACGAGTTTGACAAGTATAAGATGTTCATCGGCGATCTAGACAAAGTGGTGAACCTTCTACTGTCACTCTCCGGCCGTTTGGCCAAGGTGGAAAACGTACTCAGCACCTTGGGAGAGGACACCGATGCTGAAGAACGGGTAAATATACTGCTATACAGTGTGTGTATTTTATTTTAGTGACATCTTGAAGGTTGAAGGTGACTTTTCTTCATGTTGACCATAATGTAAATTCCAGGTCTATGGACATAGTGATGAAGCAATGGAGGTGCTAAACCATTTGAATTTCACCTCCTAAGGATAAATGATACCAGACCTGCTTGATAGTAATTTATTGCCTTTGCTCAGCCAATGGGGCATATTCATGGTGGAGATGGGGATGATAGTTGTCCCCAACAGCCATGTTGTGTCTAATGTCACTCTCCGGACTTTGGCCAAGGTGGAAAATGTACTCCGCACCTAGGAAGAGGACACCAATAGTGAAAAATGGGTTTTGAAAGTCTTTTATAGCAGTTTTCCTTGAAGAACATTAAAGGGGTTTTATCGCTACAAAGATCATGTCTCAGATTATGGGGACAGTAAAAATAAGCACTTTTGTAATTGGGTTGCATTACCTCTGTCACTTGGTTTAGCAGATAAGAGCTTTTCTATGCATCTGTTTTCTATTTCTGCTGCTGGTCGGGACACGCCCCCTGACCGGATACCGCCCTCCTAGACACGCCCTCCTGCACTGTGATTGGCTGTGATTTCATTCAGCCTGTTGGGATACGCCCCCAGAAGGAAACGCCCTGGTCACGCCCCCTGCACTGTAATTGGCTGCCTGCACACTCTGTGTTTTCTCCCCTCTGAGCTGTTAAAACAGATAGTGAAACCAAGGGCTGCTGGCTCTATACTCATCTCACAGCTCTAGGGTGAATGATCTGGGCAATTACTGCGTAAGTTACAGATCCCCTCATATAACACAGTATTATAGAGTCTGCTGCCTGTTAACAGGGGGAGAGAAGTAGGGGGAGGGCAGTGTGCATTGCTCCATATAACCCAGTATCCTGTCTGGTCACAGAGAGGGAGGGGGGCAGTGTACACTCCTCCCATGTCTCATCAGTTTAGGCTGTGTGTATAACTGCTTATAGACCAGCAAGGAGCTTGTGGAGTCAGCCTGAAGCTCTGCAGACATAAGAAGCATGCAGGAGGCTGCAGATCTGTTCTAACCAGACATCCTTCTGCTTCTACTGCCTAACTCAGAATGATGATGTCACAGGTCTTCAGTGAGGGGAGACACGCCTGCTGACAGGAGAGACTCGCCCCTGGATTTCAAATTCAATTTTAGAGAATTAGCTGAAGAGCACGAGCAGTTCAAACGATACAACTCCTTTAATGTTGGAGATGGGGATGATAGTTGTTCCCAACAAACTTATGTTTTACACCAGCTGACAGCACTAAGGAGCCTAATATTTTTGGGAACAACTATCACCCCCATCTCCACTATTAATATTCCCTGAGGAATGGACGAGAGAGAGATAAATATGTTACCACGTACTGTCTGATGGATTTCAGACTACCTTATACTACCATCAAATAAAAAATAGTGATTTATCTCTCTTGCTCATCCATTGGGAAAAATTAATGGTGGATATGGGGATGATAGTTGTTCCCAAAAATATTAGGCTCCTTAGTGCTGTCAGCTGGTGTAAAACATAAGTTTGTTGGGAACAACTATCATCCCCATCTCCATCAATAATGTTCTTCAAGGAAGACTGCTATAAAAGACTTTCAAAACCCATTTTTCAGTATTGTTGTCCTCTCTCTAGGTTCTGAGTACATTTTCCACCTTCACCAAACATCCGGAGGGTGACAGCTGACATAGGACAGTGGTTGAGAACAACTATCATTCACATCTCAACCATTAATATGCCCCATTGGCTGAGCAACAGCGATAAAGCACTATCAAGCGGCTCTGGTATCACTTCTCTTTAGCCAACAGAACTAAGCAGCCTATGATGAGACAGGGGATTTATTTGACACTACCTAACATTCCCACCTTCTGCCTCATCATAGAGAGCTTAGTTCTTTTCACTGATGAAAAACACAGGATTGTAAGGTACAACAATCATCCTCATATCCACCATTGACCAAGGTGGAAAATGTACTCAGCACCTAGGGAGAGGACACCAATACTGAAAAATGTTTTTTGGAGGTCTTATAGCATGGGGGGGGTTTTTTTTTTTTTTTGGGGGGCCCCCCGGGGGGGGGAAAAGGGCCCAAAAAATTTTTTTTTTTAAAAAAAGGGGGTTTTTTTAAAAAAAAAAAAAGGGGGAAAAAAAAAAATTTTCCAAAAAAAAAAAAAAACAAACCTTTTTTAAAACCAAAAAGGACCCCCCCCCCCCAAAAAAAAAGGGGGGGAAAAAAAAAAAAAAAAAATTTTTTAACTTTTGGAAAAAAATTTTTTTTTAAAAAAAAAAAAAAATTTTTTCCTTTGTTTTTAAAGAAAAAAATTTTAAAAAGGGCCCCCAAAAAAAAAAAAAAACCTTTGGGGAAAAAGGGAAAAATTTTTCCCCCTTTTCCCCCAAATTTTTTTTCCCCTTTTTTAAAAACCCTAAAAAAAACCCTTTTTTTTTTTTTTGGGTTTTTTTTTTTTAAAAACCAAAAAAAAAACCCCCCCCCCCCCTTTTTTCTTTAAAAAAAATTTTTTTCCCCCGGGAAAAAAAAGGGGGGCCCCCCCCCCCAAAACCCGGAAAAAAAAAAATTAAAAAACCATTTTTCCCCCCAAAAACCCCTTTTTTCCCCCCCAAAAAGGTTTAAAATTTTCCTTTAAAAAAAAAATTTTTTTTTAAAAAAATTTTCCCCCCCTTTCCCCTTCCCCAAAAAAAATTTTTTTGGGGGGAAAAACCCCCAAAACCCAAAAAACTTTTTAAGGTTTTTTTTTTTTTTTGGGCCCCCCGGGGGTTTTGGGAAAATTTTTTTGGGGGAAAAAAAAAGGCCCAAAAAATTTTTTTTAAAATTTTTTTTTTTTAAAAAAAAACCCCCCTTTTTACCCCCCCAAAGGGTTTTTTTTTCCCCCTTTTTTCCATTTTTTAAAAAAAAAAACCCCCCCCCCCCCCCCAAAAAAAACCCTTTAAAAAAAAAAAGAAACCCAACCATAAAAAATTTAAAAAATTTTTTTTTTTTCCCTTTAAAATTTAAAAACCAAGCCCGGGGGGGCCCCAAACCCCCCCCCCCCCAAAAAAAATTTTCCCCCTTTTAAAAACCCCCAAAAAAAAAAAAGGGAAAAAATTAAAAAAAAAGGGATACCCCCCTTTTTTAACCCCAAACCCTTTTTTTGGGGGGAAATTTAAAACCCAAATTTTTTTTCCCCCCGGGTTTTTTTTTCCCCCCCCCCCAAAAACCCCCCAAAAAACCCCCCCCCGGGTCCCCCTTTTTTTTTTTTAAAAAACCTTTGGGTAAAAAACCCAAAAAAAAAGGGGCCCCAAAGGTTTTTTTTTTGGTTTCCCCGGGTTTTTTAAAAAAAGGGGGAAAAAAAACCCCCCCCAAAAAAAAAACCTTTTTTTTTAAAAAAAAAGGGCCAATTTGGGCCCCCCCAAAAAAGGGGGGAAAAAAAAAATTCCCCAAACCCTTTTTTCCCTTTAAAAATTTGAAAAAAAATTTTTTTAAAAAAAACCCAAAAAAAAAAAAAGGGCCCCCCCCTTTTTTTTTTAAAAATTCAAAATTTTTTTTTTTTTGGGGTTTTTTTCCCCCCCCCCTTTAAAAAAAAAAAAAAAAAATTTTTAAAAAACCAAAAAATTTTTTGGGGGAAAACCCCAAAAAGGGGGGCCCCCTTAAAATTTTTTCCCCCCCCGGGGGGCCCCAAAATTTTTTTTTAATCCCCCTTTTTAAAAACCCCAAAGCAAAATTTTTAAAAGGTCCCCCAAAAAAAATTTTCCCGGGCCCCCCTTAAAACCCGGGAAAAAAATTTTAAAGGAACCCCCAAAAAAAAAAGGGGGTTTAAAAAAAGTGGGGCCCCCCGGGGGAAGAAAATTTTAAAATTTTTGGGGGGGAAAAAAACCCCCGAATCCCCCCCCCCCCCCCCCTTTTTTTTTTCCCCTTTTTTCCGGTAAGGGGGGGGGGGCCCCCCCAAAAAAAAAAAAAAAACCCCCAAAAAGGGGGGCCCCCTTTTTTTAAATTAAATTTCCCGAAAAAAATTTTTTTTTTTTTTAAAAAAAAAATTTTTAAAAAAAAAAAATTTTTTTCCCCCCAAAAAAATTTTTAAAAATTTTTTTTTTTTTTTTTTTTTAAAAATTTTTTGGGGGAAAAAATTTTTTTCCCCTTTTGTTTTTAAAAAAAACCCCCAAAAAAACCCTTTAATTTTTTTAAAAAATTTTTTTTCCCAACCAAAAACCCCTTATTTCAAAGGGGTTTTTTTGGGGGGGTTTTAATTTTAAAAAAATTTCCCCCTTTTTAAAATTTAAAACCCCGGGGAAAGGGTTTTTTTTTTAAAATTAAAATTTTGGGGGGGGGGGGAAAAATTTTTTAACGGGTTTTTTTTTTTTTTTTTTTTTTTAAAAAAAAAATTTATTTTTTTTAAATTTTTAAAAATTGGGGGGGAAAAAAAACCCCCTTGGGGGGAAAAAAATTTTTTTTCCCCAAACCCCATTTTTTTTTTAAAAAGGGGCCCCCAAAAATTTCCCCCCAAAAAAATTTAAATTTTTTTTAAAAAAGGGGGGGTTTTAAAAAAGGGGGTTTTTTCCCCAAATTTTTTTTTAAAAAAAAATTTTTTAAAAAAAAAATTTTTTTCCCAAAAAAAAATTTTTTTTAAAAAAAAACCCCCTTTTTTTTTTTTAAAACCCCCAAAAATTTAACCAAAAAAAATTTCCCCCCCCGGGCCCCCTTTTAAAAAACCCCCCAAAAAAAATTCCAAAAAAAACCCCCCCAAAAAAGGGAACCTTTTTCCCCCCTTTTTTTTTTTGTGGTTTTTTTTTTGGGTTTGTTTTTAAAAAAAAAACCCCCCCCTTTTTTTAAATTTTGGGTAAAAAAACCCCCCCCCGGGGGGGAAACCCCCGGGGGGTTTCCCCCCTTTAAAAGCCCCCCCAAAAAATTTTTAAAAAAAAATTTTTTTTTAAAAAAAGGGGGTTTTTTTTAAATTTTTTTTTCCCCCCCTTTTTTTTTGGGGGGGTTTTTTTTAAAAAAAAAAAAAAGGGGGGTTTCCTTTTTTTTAAATTTTTAAAGGGGAAAAGGGTTTTTAAAGGGGGGAAAAGGAAAAAAAAAACAAAAAACCCCCCAAAAAAAAAAAGGGTTAAAAGGGGGGGGAAAGGGGGGGGGGAATTTTTTCCCCCCCTTTTTTTTAAAAAAAAAAGGGGACCCCAAAAAAAAACCCCCCCAAACCGGGGGGGGAAAAAAAAAGGTTAACGGTTTTATTTTTTGGGAAAAAAAAAAAATTTTTAAAAGGGGGGGGCCCCAAAAAAAAATTTTTTTTTTTTTTTAAAAAAAAATTTTGGGTACCCCCAACCCCCCCCAAAAAAACCCGGGAAAAATTTTTCCCCCCAAAAAAACCCCAAAGGGGAAACCGGTAAAAAAATTTTTTTTTCCCCAAAAATTGGGGCCCTTTGTTTCCCCCCTTTTTTTAAACCCCCAACAAAAAATTTTTCCCAAAACCCCCCCTTTTAAAAAATTTAAAAAGGGTGAAATTTTTTTTTTTCTCCCCCAAATTTGGGGGGCCCCCCAAAAAAATTTTTTTTTAAACCCCCCCCCCCCCAAAAATTTTTTTAAACCCCCAAAAGGTTTTGGTTTTTTTAAAAAAAAAAAAAAACCCCCCCCCCCCGGGGGGGTTTTTTCCCGGTTTTTTTTTTCCCCCCCCCAAAATTTTTTTAAAAAATTTTTAAAATTTTTTTTAACCCCCCCGGGCAAAATTTTCCCCTTTTTTCCCTTTTAAAAAAAAAACCCCCCCCCCCCCCCAAAAAAAAAAAACCCCCCCCCCCCCAAAAAAATTTTTTTTTAAAATTTTGAAAGGGGGGGGGGTTTTTTAAAAACCCCCAAAAAAAAAAAGGGGGGCCCAAAAAAAGGGGGCCCAGGGGCCCCCTTTGGTAAAAAAAAAAATTTTTTTTTTTTTTTAAATTTCAAAAAAAAAATTTTTTAAACGGGTTTAAAACCAAAATTTTTTTTTTTTTTTTTTTTTTTTTTTTTTTTTTTTTAAAAAACCCCCCAAAAAGGGGCCCCCCCAAAAAAATTTTCCCCAAAAAAAAATTTTTAATTTTTTTTTTTTTTTTTAAAAAAAAAAAACCCCCAAAAACCCTAATTTTTTAATTAAAAAAAAAAAAAAATAAAAAAAAATTTTCCCAAAAAAAGGGAAAAAAAAAAAAAAACCTTTTTTTTTTGGGTTTCCCCTTTTTTTCCCCTTTTAAAAAAACCCCCAAACCCCCCCCCTTTTTTTTTTCCCCTTTTTTTAAGGGGAAAAAACCCCCCCCCCTTTTTTTAAAAAAAAAATTTTTTTAAAATTAAAAAACCCCCCTTTCCCCCCCCCCCAAAAAAAACCCCTTTTTTTTTAAAAAAAAAAAGGGGAAAAAAGGGAAAATTTTAAAATTTTTCCCTTTTTTTCCCCAAAAGGGGGCCCCCTTTTTTGTTTTAAAAAAAAAAACCCAAAAAAAAAAAAAAGGGGGGGAAAAAAAAAAAAAAACCAAAAACCCGGGGAAGGGGGGGTTTTTTTTTTTTCCCCAAAGGGGGTTTTAAAAAATCCGGGAACTTTTTTAAAAATTAAAAAAAAAGGGTTTTAAAAAAAAAAAAAAAAAAAAATTTTTTTTTTTTAAAAAACCCCAAACCCTTCCCCCCCCTTTTTAAAAGGGGCCTTTTTGGGGGAAAAAAAAAATTTTTTTTTTTTTAAAAAATTTTTTTTTTCCCTTTTTCCCAAAAAAATCCCCCCCTTTAATAAAAAATTTTTAAAAAAATTTTTCCCCGGGGGGAAAAAACCCAATTTTTTCCCCCCCCAAAAAAAAAGGGAAAACTTTTTTTTAAAAAAAAGGGATAAAATTTTGAAAAAAAAATTTTCCCCCGGGGAAAAAATTTAAAAATTATTTTTAAAAAAAAAAAAAAAAATTTAAAAAAAAAAAAACCCCCCTTTTTTTAAAAAAAAAAATTTTTTTCCCCCAAGGGGGGGCCCCCCCCCCAAAAAAATGCCCCAAAAATTTTTTTTAAATAAAAACCCTTTCCCCCCCCAAAAAAAAAGGTTAACCCAATTAAAAATTTTTTGGGGGCCAAAACCCCTTTTTTTAAAAAAAAAACCAAAAAAAAAAAAAAAAAAATTTTTCCCCCAAAATTTTTTAATTTAATATTTTTTTTTTAAAAAAAAATTTTTGGGTTTTTTTTTTTTTTTTTAAAAAATTTTAACTTTTTCCAAAAAAAAAAAAGGGTTTTTTTAAAAACCTTTTTTTCCCCCCCTTTTTAAAAAAACCCTTTATTAAAAATTTTAAAAAAAAAAATTTTTACCCCCCCCAAAAAAACGGGGGGGTTTTTTTGGGGGGAAAAAAAAACCTTTTAAAAATTGGAAAAAAAATTTATTCCCCCTTTTCCCCCCCCCCCAAAAAAAACCCAAAATTTCCCCCTTTTTTTTCCCCCCCCCTTTTTAATTTAAAAAAGGGGGGCCCTTTTTTTTTTTTTTTCCCCAATTTTTTGGGGAAAACCCCCCCAAAAAAAAAAAAAAAAATTTTTGGGTTTTTTTTTTGGGCCCAAAGGGGAAAATTTTTTAAAAATTTTCCCCCCTTTTTTTAAAAAAGGGGTTTTTTAAAAAATTTTCCCCTTTCCCTTTTTTTAAAAAAAAAAACCCCTTTTAAAACCCAAAAAAAAAAATTTTTTTTTTCCCCCTTTTTTGGGGGTTTTTTAAAAAAAAAAAAAGGGGGAAAAAAAATTTTTGGTTTTAAAAAAAAAACCCCAAATTAAAATTTTTTTTTTTTTTTTAAAAAATTTTTGGGGTTTTTTGGGTTTTTTTCCCCCCCCCTTTTCCAAAAAAGGGGGGTTTTTGGGGTTGGGGGTTTGGGGCCCCCCCCTTTAAAAGGGGGGGGGGGAAAAAATTTAAAAACCCCCCCCCCCGGGGGGGTTTTCCCCCAAAAAAAAAAAAATTTTTTCCCTTAAAAAAAAAGGGGTTTTTTTTTTTTTTCCCCCCCCGGAAGTTTTGGGGCCCACCCCTGTTCGGCCTAAAAAAGGGGGGAAAAAAACCCCCCCCCCCAAAACCTTTTTTTTTTCCCCCCTTTTTCCCTTTTTAAACCAAAAAAAAAAAAAACCCCCAAAAAACCCTTTTTTAAAAAATTTCCCCAAAAATTTTTTTTTTTTTTTGGGGGGGGTTTTTCCCCAATTTTTCCCCCCCCCCTTTTTTTTTTTTCCCCCCCCTTTTTGGGGGGTTTTTTTTCCCCCCTTTTTCCCCCCTTTCCGGGAAACCCCTTGGGCCCCCCCCCGGGGGGGAAAAAAAAGGGGGGGTTTTAAAATTTTTTTTGGGGGCCCCCCTTTTTTTCCCCCCTTTTTTTTTTTTTTTTTTTCCCCCCTTTTTTTTTTGGGGGGGGTTTCCCAAAAACCCCCCTTTTTTTGGGGGGGGTTTTTAACCTTTTAAAAAAAACCCCCCCCCCCCCTTTTTTTTTATTCCGGGTTTTTTTTTTTTGGGGGGCCCCTTTTTCCGGGGGGGGGCCCCGGGGGCCCCCCGGGGGGGGTTTTTTAAATTTTGGGGGTTTTTTAATTTTTCCCAAATTTTTTCCGTAAGGGGCCCCGGGGAAATTTTTTTTTTTTTTCCCCCCCCTTTTCCCCCCCCCTTAGTTTTTCCTTTTTTTTTCCCCCCCCCCCCCCCCCCAAAAAAAAACCCCCCCCCTTTTTTTTTTTTGGGGGCCCCCCCTTTTTTTTTTAAATTAAAAAATTTTTAAAAAAAAAAATTTTTAAAAATTTTGGGTTTTTTAAAACCCCGCCCCCCCCAAAAAAGGGGGTTTTTTTTAAATCCCCCCCAAAAAGGGGAAAAAAAATTTTTTTAAAAAGGTAAAAAAAAAACCTTTGGGAAAACCCCAAAAAAAAAAAAAAAATTTTTTTTTTTTTTTTAAAAAATTTTTTTTTCCCCCCCCCTTTTTCCCTTTTTTTTGGCCCCCCCAAAAAAAAAAAAAAATTAAAAATTTAAAGGTTTTTTTTAAAAAAAAAAAAAAATTTTTTTAAAATTTTTTTTTTGGGGGGGCCCTTAAAATTTCCCCAAAAAAAGGGAAAACCAAAAACAAAACCCAAAATTAAATTCCCCCCAATTTAACTTTTTTTTAAAAAAACCCTAAAAAAAAAAAAGGGTTTGGGGGTTTTCAGCTTCGGGGCCCCATTTCCTGTCAGCTTGGGGGGTTCTACACTTGGGGCCCCCACTTTACTGTTCAGGATGTGGGCGGTTCTTCAGCTTCAGGCTCCCACTTCCTGTTCAGCCTGTGGGCGGTTCTACAGCTTCAGGGTCCCACTTCCTGCTCAGGCTGTGGGTGGTTCTACAGCTTCAGGCTCCCACTTCCTGCTCAGGCTGTGGGCGGATCTACAGCTTCAGGCTCCCACTTCCTGTTCAGGCTGTTGATGGTTCTACAGCTTCAAGCTCCCACTTCCTGTTCAGGCTGTTGATGGTTCTACAGCTTCAAGCTCCCACTTCCTGTTCAGTCTTTTGACGGTTCTACAGCTTCAAGCTCCCACTTCCTGTTCAGGCTGTATTTGGTTCTATCTGGAGCCCTCTACAAGAAGCATGAGAAGCACATGGCCAGCGGCTTCTAGAAATCCTTCAGGTAATGATTGCCAAATGCTGTCTGTACTGGGGCAAATAGGCGTTGAAATAATGAAGAAACATTAATAGCACCACCTTCTCTCTCAGTACCCCCTCAGTGCACTTTCTCTAATACCACCCCTTTCTTTCTATTAGTGCCCTCTTCTTCCTATTAGTGCCCCTCATGCCCCTTTCCCTCTAATAGTGGGGTATAATCTCCACACACCTACATGGGGCCTCTATATAATGGATGTTACCTCTATATATTACACTACAGACCATGGGGTATAATCTCCACACATCTACATGGAGCCTCTATATAATGGACGTTACCTCTATATATTACACTACAGACCATGGGGTATAATCTCCACATACCTACATGGGGCCTCTATATAATGGACGTTACCTCTATATGTTACACTACAGACCATGGGGTATAATCTCCACACACCTACATGGGGCCTCTATATAATGGATGTTACCTCTATAGAGTACACTACAGACCATGGGGTATAATCTCCACACAGCTACATGGAGCCTCTATATAAATGGATGTTACTCTCTAATAGATTACACACAGACCATGGGGTATAATCTCCACACAGCTACATGGAGCCTCTATATAATGGACGTTACCTCTATAGATTACACTACAGACCATGGGGTTTAATCTCCTCTAACGTTCATGGGGCCTATTTATTATGGTAGTTAACTCTATATGTTACACTACAGACCATGGGGTATAATCTCCACACACCTAACATGGGCCTCTAATAATGGATGTTACCTCTATATATTACACTACAGACCATGGGGTATAATCTCCACATACCTACATGGGGCCTCTATATAATGGATGTTACCTCTATATGTTAGCACATGTAAAAATAGAGAAGAAATCCTTCACGGCACTCACCAGTCTTCACATAAAATGCTGTTTATTTTGGCTACTTGTCAGAACATACAGGGCAACGGGAGACAAAGCGACAGAAAGGCAACAGCCGTTTCGCGTGCAACCACGCTTCCTCTAAGCCTACGGTGAACTTGCGTCATCACGCTTTTATGTCCACCTGTATCTGTCAATCAACATAAAATCACATACAAAATAACAAAGACAAACATATTATAAAAACGATGAAAGATCATTAAGGCCAAGCGGACACAGCGCCTCTGTTCGCATGATCAAAAGTGCTTCAGACTGTAATAATTTAGTGTGCATATCAATACCATCTGAATGCATCTTAATTCGTTGTATACCTGCAAATTTAACACCTACTGTATCATTCCCATGTATATCTTTCATATTGTGTTATTCCATCTCGGAGCTCCTTCTTCACTCCTAAAGAGAGTATAGATGTTCCTACAATTCTTTTATGTAGTGGTCTATTAGTCTTTCCAATTTGAATAGAACACACGGTGCTACCACAAAGCAATAAGTAACTACAAAGTCTGATTTGCAGTGATAAATGTTTCGTTTTATGTAATTAATTTCACCAAACTTTAATATTGTACTATCATCAAATTTTACAATATGAGCAATTTTTCTGCCTCTATGGTTACCTTTAGGTTACACCTTTTTCTAACAATTCGCAGTTGTACTGTTTAATCTACTTTTACTACATTCATCTTTGAGATTAGTGGTCGACCGAACGAAACAAGCGCGCGGATATTGTGTTTCTCTGGAGGCGTCGTGTCATTACTCAACAAAGTCCAATTAAACGATTGATTAGTAGTTTAATATGATCTTGCTAAAGGGCAGTACCCTGAAATGAAGAAATGATAACTCTATCATTTTTTCTCTTTCTTTTTATGATTTTGGTTTAATTAAGGACTTTATCCTATCCTGACTCAACTCGCTTTTTTTAAAAGCTGACTGTAACACTTTTTTTCATTTATAGGACCTCTATCCACGTAATCTCTTTCATAGGATCTAAAGATTGAGCCAAAAATACAGAATATTCCGTGGTTGTTCCTCCTTAGACCGTAAAAACGTGACCATATGGAAGTCCTGTAATCACGTGATGGGGGTCGGAAAGACTACTAGTATGCAATACTGAATTTGTAGCAGTTGGTTTTCGTACCTTTTGTTACTATTGTGTCCCCGTCTTAATTGAATATTACAATCAAAACTGCATCTCTCTCTCTCCCTTTGTGCTGTAAAGGTCATGTTTTAAATCATTGCAATTTATGTATCTAACAAATTCCTCAAAATTGATCTGCCCTCCCAGACCAGGACAACAATGACGTCAGTCTATAAAAACGTCTTGACCAGGGTTTTATTTATTTGTACATAGGATTATTTAATGTTAGTATACATAATCTCTCCTCCCATATTGCAAAAACAAATTTGCTAGAGCGGGGCTACCGGCGAACCCACGCCGTTCTACTGTCTGTAGATACCAATCTTGCCCCAAACATAAACGTATTGTGATTATGGACAAATCCAGTAGCCTACATACAAATTCACATGTGCTACTTTCCATCCTCCTATTCTTCTCAAGAAAGTCCTCACTGTGACTTATACTGCCATTCTTCATGTCTAATCCTAGTGTAATAAGTTACATACCACAATCATTTGTAGCCAATACTAACTCAGGACCACCAGTTAAGAATCTGAAAGATTATGCAAATAAAGGTCTTGGTATCCAATAAATACGATGGATACACTAGTAAGAAGTGGACGATGGTACCAGTCCAGATATCTTGAATTTGATTTCTGTCAGGGAACCTTACAGGAGGAACTACTGGGACGGCCAGGCGGGGTTTGTCTAGGGTTTTGTGAAAATTTTAGGTAAAAAGTACCAATAGGGTTCTAGTTGGTTTGGGGTTCGTGCGCAAAATTTATTAGCTAGCTTCTCATTGTCCAGAAACCAATCTTCAACACCCCTGTCTCAACAAACACTTAAGTGAGTTATGATGTTTATTCCAACGGATTAGCTTTCATAACTTTATATATGTTATTCCATCATTAAGTTGTCTATGAGCTTCCTGTAAATAGAAGGTTCTGTTTCATCACCACAAAACATTTCCCTCCTTGTCGGCGGGCTTCACAATAAGATTTGTCATTATTTTTCACCTTACTAATGGCCTTCATCTCATCAAGCAGATAAAAATTAGGTGTAAACCACTGCGATAAATCAAAGCTTTAATAATCACTTATAAGAATGCTGTGCTGACACTTCCAAAGTGAGGGCCCGGCGACAAGGCGAGGAAGAAAAATGTGGATTTGGTACCACCCTGAAACTGTTCAAAATCCTCACTATTACCTACGATATTACTTTCCTCCCCCAACAATTCAAACAATTCCAATACAGCCTCTCTTATCCTATCCGAGAAGTTACTCCTCTAGGCCAATATCTTTCTGCATCGAAAGATCAATGGACTGTATCTGAAAGGTTCCCCTTACCTAAAACATCTCTTATTTTTAAGTATATTATACTAGTTCCAATATTTCTTACAAGGACCCTTACTTAGGTCAATTTGAAACGGAACAAAATCAACTACTTGTTTACAAAAACTTTAGGCTTTAGAACAGTAGGGAATAGGGTTAGCAGCTATCAAGAGGACAATCCGACATATTTAATCACATTGGACACATTCTCATTATCATTTTTTAATGCTAGATGGATGTGAAAGAGGGCAGAGTCTCTACTTGTGCCAAAGAGACAGTATCCTCTTCCGTACCTTCCACTAACGGGTTTGTTTTGTTTTTGTTTTCCTCCTCCTCGGCGTATCCGCCATCACGGAGTCTTTTTGACGGGAGACTACCCCAGTGTCTCGTCATGGTGCGAGATTTATCAAAGTCCAGATTATCTTCCATATTGCTAGAGTCAGAGCCCGTATCGGACGTCCAATAATCTCTGTTTTGTCTTCCACGGGGCTTTCTTCTATATCCTCTAATAAGACTTGGAACGGTAATTGCTTCTCGCTTATTCCAAGAAAAAACACGATCAAATATACATAGTCTATTTTATACGAATAAATTTATCTCGTTTCTTTCTCCTTAATTTCTTCTGTTATAGGTACCAATCGTCCTTCCATTTTCATAGAAAAAATTTTGCACTGAAGCTTCTGTAAGGACGGTTCTTGCAACTACAATTTTGAATTTTCAGATCCTAGGCCACACTTGATCATATTCTTCTTGTTGATCGTTCCAAAATTAAATGTCATAGGTTTAGCGAGTGTTGCAAATGGGGCCTCTTTCCATTTCTGAGCAAACTCTTTATTCGTCCTTTATGTTTACGACTACAGCCATGTGGTATAAATCTTCCACACACCTACCACTGGAAGCTCTACAGAGATGGACATTACCCCTTATATAATTACACTACAGACCATGGGGTATAATCTCCACCAACATACATGGGGCCTCTATTTAATGGGACCGTTACCTCTATATATTACAATAAAGACCATGGTCTGTATAATATCCACACACCTACATGGGGCCTATATAATGGCGTTACCTCTCTATATATTACATTACAGACCATGGGGTATAATCTCCACTCACCTTAATGGTGAGCACATCTTACAGAATGGACATTACCCATTTATATATTACACTACAGACCATGGGGTTATAATTCCACATGAGACACCTCCCCATGGAGCCTCTATATAATGGGAGTTACTCCTCTATATAATTAACATTACAGACAATGGGGGGGTATATCTCCACGCACCTACATGGAGCCTCTACTATAATGTACGACGTTACCTCCTATCGTATTACACTACAAGGGACCATCGGGGTATAATCTCCACACACCTACATGGAGTCTCTATATAATGGATGTTACCTCTATATATTACACTTCCAGGACCATGCGGGTATAATCTCCACACACCTACCATGAGCCTCTATGGAATGGATGTTATTTCTATATATTACACTTAAAGACATGGGGCTATAATCTCAAACGCCTACAATGGAGGCACTCTAATATAATGGATGTTCAACTCTATATATTATACTTACAGACCAATGGGGTACTTATTCTCACACACACCTACATGGGGCCCGATATAAATGGACGTTACCTCTATATATTCCACTACAGACCATGGGGTTATAATCTATCCACACACCTACATGTGACTCCCTCTATATGAATGGAACGTTACCTCTATATTACCACTACAGGGACCATGGGGTATAACTCCACACACCTACAAGGGAGCCTCTATATAATGGACGTTACCTCTTAGTGTTAAAACTACAGACCATGGGAGTATAATCTCCACAACTACTATGGGGCCTCATATACTAATGGTTACCTCTATATATTACACTACAGACCATGGGGTATAATCCTTCCACACACATACATGGAGCCTCTTTATAATGGTTACCTTCTATATATGACACTAACAGACTATGGGGTATAATCTCCACACACTACATGGCAGCACTATTGGATGTTACCTCTATTTTATTACACTACAGAAATGGGGTATATTCACCACACCTCCTTTATGGAGCCTCTATATATGGACGTTACCTCTTTTATTACTCTAAGACCATGGGGTATAATCTCCAAAAACCAACATGGAGCCTCTATATTAATGTTACCTCTCTATATCACACTACAGACCATGGGGTATAATCTCCACACACCTACATGGGGCCTCTAAATAATGGACGTAAACTCTATATATTACAATACAGAACATGGGGTATAATCTCCACACACCTACATGGGGCCTCTTTATAATGACGTTACCTCTATATTATTACACTACAGACCTGGGGGTAATTAATTCCACTCACCTACATGGGCCTCTATATGAATGGACGTTACCTATATATTAACACTTACAGACCACTGGGATATAATCTCCACACACCTACCATGGAGCCTCTTTATAATGGACGTTACCTCTATATAGATTACACTACAGACCAGGGGGTCTAATAATCTCCACATACCTACATGGTGGCTTATATAATGGGAAGTTCCACTGTATATTACACTACAGTATATGGGGGTATACATCTCACACACACTTACATGGAGCCTCTATATAAATGATGAGTTACCTCTATATATTACATAAGAACTATGGAGGATAGGTATCAATATCCACACACCTACATGGGGCTCTAATAATGGTCGTTACCCTCAATGTACCTAGATTACACTACAGACCATGGGGTATAATCTCCACACACCTACATGGAGCCTCTATATAATGGACGTTACCTCTATATATTACATTACAGACCATGGGGTATAATCCCCACACAAAAAAAAATTCCTCAGAAACAAATAGTATCTATATGGATTCTGGGTGGAACAAAAAGTCAGGTCACTGAAAAAAAATCCTAAAAACAAAATCCAAACTCCTAAAATATAACTTCTTTTAATAATACCCATAAAAATACGATTATGTATCTAAGTCTCTCTCATTCAATAAATATATACTAGTACCACATGTTCCTATCTAGTTTTCCCTACACTTATCCTCAAATAGGACCAAGTCAATCGCCCCGATAAGACGGCCCGGGAGGGGCCTAGTCTTTGTAGGATCTCCAGGGGACGTCACACTGACTCAAATAGTAGTCTCCTCGAATGCATATCGAGGCAGTACTACTATCTTGAGTCAGATGTGACGCCCCTGGAGATCCTCCTGATGAACCCCATAATATGGGGGGGGGAAAAACGCTGCGAGGATTACTGAGGTTTGATGTATCTTGAAATGATTTTGGATAAATGTATTCTTATGTTCCACTACACGGACCGTCTATTTATAGACATTTTACCCTATAATTGAAAAGAGAAAAAAATTGCAGTGTTCATATCAGTGGGACTGGAGCATTTGACGTACTTTATTTGAGGATCATCTTACAGGATTATCGATAACTGTGTTTGGGATATTTTTTGGAACTGTTATAATCTTTAAACACTGTACAGAAATATAATATTTGTTAATGTTTCTGTAGTTGATAGGGACACGACGTGATTTAATGGGTGAGACATCAAAGTGATAGGCCGTCTTATCGGAGGGCGATTACTTTGTATATTTGAGGCATAACTTGTAGGGAAAATAGATAGGGACAGTGTGTACTTGTTATATATATTGATTGAAAGATTAGACTTGAGATACGTAATCGTATTTTTTGGGTATATATTAAAAGTTATCATTTAGAGTTATAATCCCAAACACACCTACATGAGTACCTCTATAGAATGAGGAAACGTTCCCCTTTGAAAACTTTTTTTGTCTAAATCATTCCTCAACAGCTTTTTGGATCCTGTGAGTCTTCATTATATCCAGGAGATGGCAGCATTGACAATGTTTTTGATGCATTAGTATTCACGCCTGTGGTTCCAGCTATAACAAAATAGCAATAGGAAAACCTGCAAACATCCAGCAGAAGCCGTCCCTGAACCAAGTGAGCCCGATCCGAGCAAATAATTTGCAACTTCCCTGAAAAGTGCACCTGTTAGTAAATTTGGTGCAGCTTAGTGCAGCACTTTTTGCAGTGTAGGAATCACATAGGCACCAATTTGGGACGTCATAAAGTTAGAGGATGAAATCTAAACCTGTTATGAGCAGGTGTAGACTTGCACCAAAATTTCCAGGCCACACCTACTCATAAAAAGCCACACCCACTTTCTAATTTTTTCCAAAAACACATTGATAAAATCTCCCAGGTTTGCAAATGTTTGTTCTCGGGTCTTAGGCGGCGTTTACATTAGGAACAAACACTCCAGCGTCTGTAAGGGACTGGATACCTGCTGGAATATATTCTGATGTATATATTCTGATTGGAGAGCTGTAACTGTTCACTGTTCTACTATACATATGTATTGCAGAACATTGTGCATGAGTTTGTGCCCTCAGTGAACATGTACCCTAGGTGGACTAAAAGGAGAGTAATAGGAGAGCTGTAATTGCTCACTGTTTTGCTATATATTAGTACTGCAAAACAGTGTACAAGTGTTTGTGCCCCCTTTTAGTCAAGTACACTCGGTAGACTAAAATTAGAGTAATAGGATAGCTGTAACTGTTCACTGTTCGGCTATACATAAGTATTGCAGAACAGTGTACAAGCGTTTGTGTCCTCAGTGGTCAAGTAATTTAAGTGGACTAAAATGAGACTTATTGGAGAGCTGTAACTGCTCACTGTTCTGCTATACATATGTATTGCAGAACAGTGTACAAGAGTTTGTGCCCTCAGTGGTCAAGTACCCTAAGTGGACTTAATGGAGAGTAATAGGAGAGCTGTAATTGCTCACTGTTCTGTTATATATTAGTATTGCAGAACAGTGTACAAGTGTTTGTGCCCCAGTGGTCAAGTACCCTAGGTGGACTAAAAGTAGAGTAACAGGAGATCTGTAATTGCACACTGTTTTGATATACTGTATATACTTGAGTATAAGCCGTATTTTTCAGCACAAAAAATGTGCTGAAAAATGCGACCTCGGCTTTATACTCGAGTCACTGTACGGGAACTTGGGCGCTGCGATGGCCCCGAGTGCCGGCAGGGACACTTCACGCTATATGCGGGCTCCTCAGGAGAGCATATAACCTGAAGGCCGAGTGCGCGCACAGTGTCCGGACGCTGCGGTGGTCCGGGCACGTCAGCGATCCCTTCACTATATGCCGGACTCCTCCCGGAGGTGAAAGGATACCACTGCGGGGCTGAGAGCTTGAGCGCTCGCTGTGCTCGCAGCAGAACCTCGGCGGTGGCACAGTCTCGCGGCTGTCCGGGAGTTTTCGGCACAGGGACGCGCTGTGTCATCACGCTGCCGTGCGCGGCTCCTTATGACATTCACCCGCCTGTGCTGAGAAGACAGAGGAACATGCGGCGCGGGAGGCAGGACCAAGAGAGGAGGTGGAGCGGAGGGGAGACGGAGCGCGAGTGCTGAGAAGGTAAGTGTTTTTTTTGTTTTAACAGTCTCTACCTAAACACTGCCTATAGCCCATAAAATCTATATGCTATGGGGACCTATAGCCTTGCCTATACCTGCCATACCTGGCCTTATAGCCTATGCCTACCTGCTATGCCTACCTAAATACCTGCATAGGGGGACCTATAGCCATGACCTATACTGCCTATTAGCATCGACCATTGACTGCCTATAGCTTACCCCATACTGCTAGTGGGACCTATAGCCTGCTATAGCCTAGCCCATTACCTGGCCTATTAGCCTGCCTATACCTGCTAGGGGGACCTACACATGCCTTTAAAGAAAAAACCAATTACCCTGCCTAGGAGGACCTATACTGCTTATACCTGCTAGGGGTCGGGCCTATAACAGGCCTATAGCTTGCCTAGGGGGACCTATATCCTGACTATACCGCTATAACGACCTATACCTGCCTACTACAGTGTAGCCTAAGAAGGACCTATTACCTGCCTATAAACCTGCTATGGGCGCAAGTACCCTGCTTATAGGCCTGCCTCAGGGGGAGTATATAGCTGCTATAACCTGCCTATGGGGGACCATTAAAACTGCCTATATCTGCCTTCTGGGGGGTCCATTAATCCTGCAATATGTTAATTTTATTGGTATCTGTTTTGTATTTTTAAAATTCGACAGATGACGCTGCATTTTCCACCCTAGGCTTATACTCGAGTCAATAAGCTTTCCCGGTTTTTGTGGCAAAAGTAGGTGCCTCAGCTTATACTCGGGTCGGCTTATATACGGTACATTAGTATTGCAGAACAGTGTACAAGTGTTTGTGCCCCCTGGTAGTCAAGTACACTCAGTGGATTAAAAGGAGAGTATTAGGAGAGCTGTAACTGCACACTATTCTGCTATACATTAGTATTGCAGAACAGTGTACGAGTGTTTGTGCCCCCTGATGGTCAAGTAAACTCGGTGGACTAAAATGAGAGTAATAGGAGAGCTGTAACCGTTCACTGTTCTGCTATACATTAGTATTGCAGAACAGTGTACAAGTGTTTGTGCCCCCTAGTAGTCAAGTACACTCAGTGGACTAAAAGTAGAGTAATAGGAGAGCTGTAACTGCTCACTGTTCTGCTACATATTAGTCTTTAAAAAAAATGCATGAACAGTGTACAAGTGATTGCGCCCCCTAAGGGTCAAATACCCTGGGTGGACTTAGAGGACACGTTAAAATGAAGAAAAAAAAACTTTTAAATTTACCACTCATCTCCATTTTACAAAGAAAAAAAGAAAAAATAATTGCAATTAGTCATGGATCTGTAAAAATCCCAATATATTTTCCTATTATAACCCTATAAGTCCCGCCTAGTAAAGGCCATAAACATACCCAGCACCCAAATGGATTTTTTTTCAGGGGGGGGTCTCTTTCCCTTTCCAAAATTTGAAATAAACAGTCTTAGGTATCCAAAACTGTCAGCGAAAAACAACAAATCCTCATACTGGTCCATGGAAATAAAAATGGGATGGATGTGGCTATAAGGGACGCTACCTTCAATAGGTGGTACCAGAGACTATCTCCTCTTTCCTAGATCCAGAATTAGCATTTGCAGCAGGGCTGGGATGCTTCTAGTTGCATCCAGCATCTGCCCTCAATGGCTGGGACCTGAGATAGCTCCAATTCCAGCTGTTTAACTGCTTAGATGCCATGGATAAAGCAACTGCGGCATCTAACCAGTTATACAGAGAGGAGGAACCCCCTTCCACCACCTGACCAGCTCCCTTGAAATTGCCCGGTATCAACTGACAGTCACAGCACTCAGGAGACTAAATAACGGCCCACCCACGTCCTGCCCATCATGCCTAGCCCTATTTTCAACCTAAAATCAGTCAGGATCTTTAAAGGGGTAGTCCTCACTATCAGGGGTCACTGCTTTTTACGTTTAAAAACAAATCTTGCAACGCAATAAAAACAAGGACACTTTGCATTACAGTGTCCATTAACAGTGTCCTACCTATTCCTAGAATACCCTCTCTGTATGGCTGCATAAGCTCTCAGGACCATATAGCTAAACAACCATACTTGAAAAACTCTTCCTGATAGGCTGCAGCACTCGTTTGCTATAGTTACAGACCTGTTCCATCTCTCCTGATAGGCTGCCAGCACTGGTCGCTATAGCTACAGACCTGTTGGATTACTCCCTGATAGGCTTGCCGAGCACCCTGGTCGCTATAGCTATAGACATGTTTTATCTCTCCCTGGATAGGGCTTTGCCGCCTTTGCTAGTCGCTATAGCTACAGATCTAGTTTGATCTCTCCTGATAGCTGCCAGCACTGGTCGCTATAGCTACAGAATCTGTTCTCTCTCTCCCTGATTAGTTCCAACACTGGTCATATAGCTACATGACCTGTGGCTTTGTGATCTCTACTGATAGCCGCTGCAAAGCATGGTAGGCTATAGTTACAGATCCTGATTGATCTCTCCTGATAGGCTTCCAGCAATGGGAGCTTATAGCTTTACAGACCTGTTCAATCTCTCCTGATAGGCTGCCAGCATGGATACTTTAGCTTACAGACCTGTCCATCTTCCATGATAGGTGCCAAGCACTGGTTGCTATAGTACTGTCACAGTTTGATCTCTCCTGATAGGCTGCCAGCACTGGTTGCTATAGCTACAGTCCTGTTCCATCTCTCCTGATAGCAGCTGGCTTCTACTTCTGGCCTAGTGGAATGACAGGTAAACACATCCCTGAATTCAAAGTGAAACCAAAGGTAGAAAACAGGACTCGAAGGTCAGATGAATGGTCTATAGTGAGACACCCTTTAATGCTTCGAATGTGTTCTTGTAAGGCGACGCTACATCCATTAGGTGGGCACCCAAAAGGATCCTTGCTCTTTCTTCCCTAGAGCTTATTTGCATTCCAGTTTTCTTGAGAGCTATCTTATCTGTATGACCAGCTTAATGGGGTTCTGCCATCTTGCCAAATCCCTTCTGAGGCCAGCTTGCTACAAGCCGACCTCAAGCAAGAGTGAAACAGTCGTGCTTATGCAGTTCTCCCCAGTCATTTCTATGGGGTTCTGAATATAGCCGAGTGAGTGTGCTTAGCTAGTGTACATTCAACACTCCCATAGACATTGAGCAAATGCACCTATTTTATTGAAAAATATGGTGCAAGTATGGATTTTTACCCCCATCTCATCTAGTTGGGGTGTGCAGCCGAAGGCTCCGTGGGTCAGGTCAGGAAAAGGGATACAAATTTGTCCCCGGGCAGGAGGGGACTATTTGCCTAGAGCACCAAAATGCCTTGTTCCAGCCCCGATTTGCACTTGGGATGTCCCAGCCCCAATTTGAGCTGAGCCCTGCCCTGGAATGACGCTTCTCTCTATATTGCATTGCTCCAGGTCTGTGGCAGATGCAGCGCTCTCCTGCTTTTACCCCAAGCATCAGTCTATTAGCAGCCTGCTCATAAATAATGGCTGCTTAACCCAATTACTGCATGCATTACTATGTATGACACCCCCGCCTCATCGGCTGGATTAATCGGCTTTTATGGAGTTGTATTCACTCGGGGCTCCTACATCACGCGGGGGCTGCCACGTTGTAATAGGGATTGGGAGTATGTGCGGAAAATACAGCTCGAATACAAATATCCATTGAAGAGGACATTTCAACCCTCGAATTGCTGTGATGAAGACCTGGCCACTCACTTCAAGGACAAAATGACAGTATCCGGCATAACATCTCACTCAGACAAAACCCAGAGGCAAGCACATCCTGTCCCTCCTCACGCACATCCTCATGTTGCTTCTACCGCTCTTGACCAACGACAGATGAAAGAAGTGGTCCAGACTTCTCCGGTCTGCTCGCACCAACCACCGTGCTCTAGTGACCCCATTCCGTCCCACCTTCCTCCGTCTATTTCTCCAGCTATCCTCTCACACCTTACTGCCAATCTTCAACTTCTCTCTCTCCACTGGGATTTTCCCATCCTTCATTTTAACAGGCTACAAACTCCTCTACTATAAAAAATCCTCTCTTGGACCCGTTCTGTGCTGATAACTACCGACCAGTCTCTACACTGCCCTGTCAATCCTCTAAACTCCTCTTAGAACGCTGGTCTACTATGTTTAATCTGCTATCTCTCTGCTAACTCTCTACTCGATCCTCTAACAATCAGGTTTCCGGCACCCTTACACTCCTCAGAAACTGCTGTCTCTAGTTAAAGTCTCTATGATCACCCCTCACTGCTAAATCTCAAGGGCAAATACTTGTTGTTGATTCTGCTGGAATCTCTCTGCAGCATTTGACTGTTGATCACCATCTTCTCTCAGCTGCTCTGCACCATTGGCCTCCAGGACACCGCTCTAGCTTGGTTCTCGTCCTACCTCTCTTGGACCGCGCTCCTTCAGTGTGTCTAATTTGCGGTTCTACCTCCTCTTCCTCATGCTGTCGGGTCCCTCCAAGGATCAGGTCTTGGTCCACTCCTATTTCGTCAATCTATACAGCCCCCATTGGCCAACCATCAAGTAGATTGGCTTCGGTACCATCTCTATGTGATTGATACCAATTATACCACCTCTTCCCGAGACCTCACTCCTGCCCTGCTACAAAACACCAGTGAAACTGTCTGTCTGCTGTCTCTGACACATTCATGTCATCTCTCTATCTCCAACCAAACCCTACACTAAAACTGAATTCCTTGTTTTTCCGCCATACTACTAAAACCACCATCTGGCTATTTCTCTCTCAGCTGTGTCAGGCTACCACCATAACTCTAGCAGCAGGCCGGTGTTGTCTTGGGGTTAATCTAGACTCTGATTGACCTTTCACCCCTTATATCCAATTCCCTTCCCCGCTCTGTTCACTTGCACCTCTGAAGAACATCTCCAGAATCTGTCCTTTTTCACTGTGGATAACAACTCAAAAAACTCTCATTGTTGCTCTTCTAATTCTCGTCTTGATTACTGTAACTCCTTTGCTTATCGGTCTCCCTCTGTGCCAAACCTCTCCCTCCCAATCTGTCCTGAATGGCAGCCAGCCGCCAGGCTCGGGTCTCTTCTCTCCAGCCGCTATACTAATGCCTCTACCCCTGTGTCACTCCTGCACTGGTTGCCCATCCAGCACAGAAACAGCATCATAACTAATTATTATTCTATATCCGCAATAAAGCTTCTCCACAGCGCTTGCCCCCTTCCCTACATCTCCTCCCCTCATCTCTGTCTTCCAACCCTACCCGCTCTCTGTCGCTCAGCTGCGGACATCAAACTACGGCCACATTCATCGAAAATCCTCCATGCCCGTCTCTTCAAGATTTTGCACGTGCTGCCACCCAATTCTCTGGAACATTCTACCACGTTACCATCAGGCACAATACTAGCCTTCGCAGTTTTAGTGTGTCCTGAAATAAATCCTTCTTAGCGCAGGCGACACAAACCCACTAAATTGCTACCCCCACCTTTCTATCACACACCATTTCTGTCACTCCCTACATAGGGCATCACATGCACTTATCTGTATTTAGATGTAACAGTCAATGGTGGCCAGGTTCACCCAATTTTCTATTTAAAAAACAACCATATATTTATGAACAAGGCTGGACCATTATTATTCAGCACTTTTTCACCTGTTGTCTCCCTCAGACCACCCTACATGATTGTAAGCTCTTGCGACGCAGGGCCTCTCCACCTTGTGTCTATCTGTATAGTGGCTCTCACTGTGTTAATGTCTGTATTTGTCTCGTGCTTATTCCCTCTCTACATTGTAAAGTGCCCTGCGAAAATTTGTTGCGGCTATATTAAATAAAGATTATTGATTAATTATTATTATCAATAAGCAAGGAAAACATTTCTCTACTTCATATTGGCGTTCATATGCTTCATACTTCCCTGTCTTTTGGCCACTATCCTGTCTACAGCGTCAGCCCAAATACAGTATCAGCTCCACTGGTGGCCCCAAGAATCAACTCCACTGGTGGCTCCAAGAATCAACTCCACTGGTGGGCCCCAAGAATCAACTCCACTGGTGGCCCCAAGAATCACCTCCACTGGTGGCCCCAAGAATCACCTCCACTGGTGGCCCCAAGATTCAACTCCACTGGTGGGAACCAAGAATAAGTTCCACTGGTGGGCCCAAGAATTAACTCCACTGGTGGGCCTCAAGAATCACCTCCACTGGTGGACTCCAAGAATCACCTCAAATGGTGGGCCCAAGAATTAACTCCACTGGTAGGGACAAAGAATAAGTTCCACTGGTGGGCCCCAAGAATTAACTCCACTGGTGGACCCCAAGAATCAACTCCACTGGTGGCCCCAAGAATCAACTCCACTGGTGGCCCCAAGAATCAACTCCACTGGTGGGCCCAAAGAATTAACTCCACTGGTGGTCACAAGAATCATCCCCACTGGTGGGGACCAAGAACCCCCTCCACTGGTGGGAACCAAGACTAAGTTCCACTGGTGGCCCCCAAGAATCACCTCCACTGGTGGCCACAAGAATCAACTCCACTCGTGGCCACAAGAATCAACTCCCCTCATGGCCACAAGTATAAACTTCACTGGTGGACCGCAAGCATCAGCTCTACTGGTAGGCACCAAGTCTCAACTCCACTCGTGGACACCAAGCATCAATTCCACTGTTGGCCCCAAGATTCAGCTCCACTGCTGGGCCACAAGAATCAACTCCACTGGTGGCCACAAGAATCAACTCCATTGGTGGTCCAAAAGAATGAACTCCACTGGTGGGCCGCAAGCATCAACTCCACTGGTGGGAACCAAGAATAAGTTCCACTGGTGGGCCCCAAGAATTAACTCCACTGGTGGACAAAAAGAATCAATTCCACTGATGGCCCAAAGAATCAGCTCCACTGGTGGGCCCTAAGAATCATCTCCACTGGTGGGCACCAAGAATCAACTCCATTGGTGGGCACCAAGAAACAACTCCATTGGTGGGCCCCAAGAATCAACTCTACTGGTAGACCCCAATAATCAACTCCACTGGTGGGACCCAAGAATCAACTCTACCGGTGGCCCCAAGAATCAACTCCACTGGTGACCCCAAGAATCAACTCCACTGGTGGCCCCAAGAATCAACTCCACTGGTGGGCTCCAAGAAACAACTCCACTGGTGGGCCCCAAGAATCAACTCTACTGGTGGGGTCCAATAATCAACTCCACTGGTGGGCTCCAAGAATCAATTCCACTGGTGGACCCAGGAATCATCTCCACTGGTGGCTCCAAGAATCAACTGCACTGGTGGGCCCCAAGAATCAACCTCACTCCATACTTTTCTATGTACAATGTTAAACCACTGAAGTTTTAATAATCCATTATACTAATAGATGGGCTAAATGCTCAATGGAAAATAAAATATTGTTGAGGTTGAGTATTCAGGGCCCCTCCCCCAACAACAGCCGACCCTGCTTATGTTTTTCACATTTCTGTCCCACATGTGCTGCTTTCCAGCAATTCGATGGAGCCGTAAGATTTAGCTTAAGAGCTTATGTCATACAAACCAAGGCTCGATAGAGTTTCTGTGACATTATGGAATAAGCTGCTGAAAACCAAGCACTGCAATTTTTTTTATTAAAGTTTTAAGAGGCTTAATAATGTGAACAGCAAAACCACAGGGTCGGAGGGTGACTGATGGGGGTGCAGCCCTGGGGCCCCACAATGATCAGGATAGGGATTTACAAATACTGTCTGTGAGCTGGATATATAGAGAAGAACTTTTTACAAGCAGATGCCAACAGTGTCAGACTGTGGTGTTTATGCCCTGTAAGTGGAGTTGATTCTTGGGGCCCACCAGTGGAGTTGATTCTTGGGGTCCACCAGTGGAGTTGATTCTTGGGGCCCACCAGTGGAGTTGATCCTTGGGACACATCAGTGGAGTCGATTCCTGGAGCCTGCCAGTGGAGTATATACTACTAGTGGAGTTCACTCTTTGGGCCCACCATTGGAGTTGATTCTTGGTGCCCATCATTGGAGTTTATTCTTAGGGGCCCTCCAGTGGAGTTGATTCTTAGGGGCCCACCAGTGGAGGTGATTGTTGGGGCCCACCAGAGGAGTTGACTCTTGGGGCCTTTCAGTGGAGTTCACATGAGAGATTTTGAAAATTTGTGTTCCAGTCATCCTGACGGTCTAGCCTTAAACCTCTACACATCACCTTGCCCTTGGCGCCCAGAAGCCAATTGCTGGTCCCTGGTCATCCTTCCATGAACACTTTTTGTAGGTACTAACCTCTACACGCCAGGAACACCCCACAAGACCAGCCTTTCTGAAGTTTCTTAGTCCCCATCTTCTACCCATCTAATCTAAAGTCGCTGAGATCCTCCCTTTTACCCATTTTCCGTGCGCCCAAGTCTTCAACTTCAAGACCTGACTGGTCACTGCTGAATAAACAGCGTAAATCACAACAGTAATGAACGAGAAGTAACTTTTACTTTATTTTGGAACTCAATGGTTTCCATTGCTACATATCTGAAGGAATACTCAGATGTTCTGCTGTGGAGCAACTCAACTATGGATTATATTCATCGAGATGGGGCCCAAGTCATCTGCTAGGAAATAGATAGACTGAGAAGAAGCCGTTACCACTCTCAAGCCAAGTATTCAGCAATCAGTGACAAAACGCCTCACAGGAGGTATTATGAGAATTGCTCCTTTCATCTTCCTGTTATAAGAGCTATAATAGTTAATAAATAAGCGATCACTGCTGGTTGGAAGGTTTAATGGTTAATCCCTGCAGGTTATAAAGTGTAAAGAGCTATTTCCAGGCCGTACCTCAGTACTATCATCACGTGGCGGGTGTCGTAGCGTGGAGAATGGGCTAAGAAATGTGTCCTAATCCGTCATCATAGGGACATTAAAAACCTACATCTTATCTGAGACTTCCAGAAAATGGACGACTATATTTCAGCACAAAGTACAACTAAAACACATAAAAACCCTGATGTAGACCATGCCCACAACATGCGACCAGGTCCCAGGACACAGGTTAGGGCCAAACTAGCTGCTAGAGCCCCCCTGCCTGACTCCACATTGACTGTGATGTTACACAGCTCTCTGATTCCCTAGAGACCAGACTGTTAGGCTAAGTTCACACGGCTTATTTCTGGTCGTATTTACTCCCGTAATTACGCCCGCAAGTACGTCCCGAAACACGCCTAAAACAATGATCAATTAGATTAGAATTGATTTCAATGTAAAATACGCATCGTATTCGCGGCGTCAATACGATCATAAAATTATTATTGAGGCGTATTTGCGACATAATATCCCTTAGTAAAGAATGGGGATTGTATTTACACGTGACATGTATTTTGGGCCGTATTTGCGCGCGTAAATACGCCTAGAAATAAGCCGTGTAAACATAGCCTTCTGCCCTATTCACTTTGCATCATTTATTATTACATTATTATTATTTTTGTATTTTTATTTTATTATTACTATTAAATTACTTTATTTTTTGCTTGTCATTGTTATAATTAGTTTATTTACTATTATTTTATTATTACCTTTTTAGTTATTATATTGATTTATTATTATTATTACCATAAAATTGTATTATTATTATTACCTTTATATTGTTTTAAATTTTATTATTACCGTAAATTGTTTTATTTTTTACTTGTTTATTGTTTGTTATTTTTTTTATTATCATTTTATTGTTTATCATTATTATTGTTTTTTATTTACTTTTATTATTATATTGTTTTATTATTATTGCTCTTTTTCATTATAGATTTATTGTTAATTTTATTTGTATTATATTAATAATTAATATTTTGTTATTATTACATTGTGAGATTATTATACCATTTTATTATTTAATTATTTTAGTCTATATTATTTTACTTTTATTATTATATTTTATCATTGTTTTTAGTATCATTTTTGTAGAATTTTTTTATTATTATAAGTTTTTTAGTTTTGTATTATATTTGATCATTAATTTGTTGTTTATTTTGGTATTATTATTATTATTATTATTAAACTATTATTCTAATTTTATTTACCTTTACTATTTTTACTATTATAATCATATTTATTTTTTTATGATTATTGTTCAATCGTTTTATTATATTTTCTTATGATTTTAACATTAAATTACTACATTATTTTATTGTTTATTTTTATTATATTTACTTTTACTATAAAATTTTATAATTAATTTATTATTATAAAATATATTTATTTTTACTATGTCATATTTTTATTACATTTTTATTATTATTATTATTATTACTTTCTATTGTAAAATGCTGTTATTTCCAGGGGGCTGTACATTTGAAAGGGGCTCAAATACATAAATACGAACTCAATAATTCCACTAAATACCCAACAAACTGGTTCAGAGGGACAGAGGACCGTTGCCACAACTAAGGACCAACAATGGTCCGAAACACATAGAAAATTGGAAAATTGGCTTATGACACGAGCTGTTTATTTTAATATGACCTAATAAGAGGAGGGTTTGATTATCCCTTACCCCAACTGCTGGATACGCTCTGCTTTAGGACCCTATCTGTTTTACATATCTCAATAGGCTCATGTGTTAGGAACCAAAATTGGCTATTTGGGATCATTTGCAGCATATCTTTGATTGATGGATACAAGGTGCCATGGAGTGCAGCTTGTGTGTCATAACTTACCAGGTGGCCTACATCCCATCACTCCCATCATATGTTCCCTTATACGCTCTCATGTAATTATCATTGCTCATGGTCTCTTCTGTTTTTAATGATGTGGAAGAGAATTTATGAGAATAATGAGAAGGAAGCAATGAAGACTTTGGAGAGATGTAATCAGCCCTGATTAGCAGCCGCCTACAGTTCTCTGTGCAGCGAAACGTCCTCATGGATTGAATTTCCATAAAGATAGAAAGGAATCAGAACCTTTCCACAGTCTCAGACATTACGGTTAGTAACACATTGCACCGTCAGGGAGTAAAATCCTGCAGGGCACGCAAGGTCCCCCTGCTCCTCCACCACAGGTCCACAAGGTCCCCCTGCTCCTCCACCACATGTCCACAAGGTCCCCCCTCCCCCACCAGTCCACAAAGGTCCCCCTGCTCCCCCACCACATGTCCACAAGGTCCCCCTGCTCCCCCAGCACATGTCCACAAGGTCCCCCTGCTCCCCCAGCACATGTCCACAAGGTTCCCCTGCTCCCCCAGCACATGTCCACAAGGTCCCCCTGCTCCCCCCGGCACATGTCCACAAGGTCTCCCTGCTCCCTCCAGCACATATCCACAAGGTCCCCCTGCTCCCCAACACATGTCCACACGGTCCCCTGCCTCCCCTCAGGCACATGTCACAAGGTCCCCGCTCTCCCAGCACATGTACCACAAGGTCCTCCTGCTACCCCAGCACTTGTCCACAAGGTCCCCCTGCTCCCTCAGCACATGTCCACAAGGTCCCCCTGCTCCCTCAGCACATGTCCACAAGGTCCCCCTGCTCCCTCAGCACATGTCCGCAAGGTCCCCCTGCTCCCTCAGCACATGTCCACAAGGTCCCTCCCTGCTCCCCCCAGCACATAGCCACACGGTCCCCCTCGCTTCCCCAGCACAGGTCCACAAGGACCACCCCCCCACCCCCCCGCTCCCCCGGCACATGTCCACAAGGTGCCCCCGCTCCCCCAGCACATGTCTACAAGGTCCCCCGTCCTCCAGCACATGTCCACAAGGTCCCCCTTCCCCCAGCACATGTCCACAAGGTCGCCCTGCTCCCCCAGCACATTTTCCACACCCGGTTCCCCCTGCTCCCCCAGCACATGTCCCACACGGTCCCCCTGCTCCCCCAGCACATGTCCACATGGTCCCCTGCTTCCCGCAAGCACAAAGTCCCCACGGTCCCCGTTCCGCAGCAAAATGTCCACATGGTCTCCCAGCTCCCTCAGCACATGTCCACAAGGTCCCCCTGCTCGCCCAGCACATGTCCACAAGGTCCCCCTGCTCCCCCATCACATGTCCACACGGTCCCCCTGCTCCCCCAGCACATGTCCACAAGGTCCCCCTGCTCCCCCCGCACATGTCCACAAGGACCCCCTGCTCCCCCTGGCACATGTCCACAAGGCCCCCTGCTCCCCCCCGCACATGTCCACAAGGTCCCCCTGCTCCCCCAGCACATGTCCACAAGGTCCCCCTGCTCCCCCAGCACATGTCCAGGCCCACTCGCCAATGACCATTTGGATGATCCAGAGGAGGCGGGAGAAGGTCATGTGGTCAGATGAGACCAAAATAGATAGTTTGGTATCAATAGTTTTTGGTATCAACTCTATACTCATGAACACATGGAGAAGGGGAGGGAAACATCACACTTTGGGAGGGCTTATCTGCAAAGGGTACAGGACAACTGCACCTTATTGAAGGAACGATGGATGGGGCCATGTATTGCGAGATCTTGGCTAACAACCTCCTTCCCGAGTAAGAGTGTTGAAGATGCGTCAGGGCTGGGTCCTCCAATAGAACAATGACCTGCAACATACAGGGCAACTAAGGAGCGGCTCCATATGAAGCATTTCAAGGTCCTGGAGTGGCCAAGCCAGTCTCCAGCCCTGAACCCAATTGAAAATCTTTGGATGGAGCAGAAACTCAATGTAGCCAGCGACAGCCCCGAAACCTGAAAGATCTGGGGAAGATCTGTATGGGGGAGGGGACCAGAATCCCTGCTGCAGTGCGTGCAACCCGTGGCAAGAACCACAGGAAACGTCCGACCCCTGTAACTGCAAAAAAAGGTTTCTGTAGAAAATATTAAGCTCTGTTTTTCCATCGTATCGCAATAAAATGCAAATTAATTATTTAAAAATCATACAATGAGATTTTCTGGATTTTTTTTAGATTCTGTCTCTCAGAGTTGAAGTGAACCTACAATAACAATTACAGATCTCTCCATTGTTTGTAGGTGGGGAAATTGCCAGTGTATCCAATACTTATTTTCCCCACTTTATCTGTCTACCGGACTTTGTGAGGTTATGAGGTAATAGGGCTGTAGTTAGAGAGAGGTATGAAATGATTCGAAGAGATGAACGAGTCACAGCGGACTTATGAATTATGGAATAGCTATATGTCACAGGCACTTCTCAATTTTATATTTTTAAGTATGAAAGTGCCCCACATGCATAGCTGTCACTTCTTCATTTGTAGGACCAACGGGCAGGGAGAAACAGGAAACTGGTACCAGGAACAGAGTAGTAACCCAGTGTTTGATACCCAGTCGTAGCTTAGGCCCATCCAGTTCTGATGGTACCACTGGCTTGGCTCTGTCCCATTTCCCTGCCAGTATATGGTCAAATTCATGTCAGAAGCCAAAAACAGCATAGCCCAGGAGGGAGGAGAGAGTAGACCGTCCCAGGGGTGTGAGGGAGTGTGGGACATGGGATGCCCAGTCTGGTGAAAAGTCTGAGCCCCTCTGGGCCCAGGGTGATCTCCATTGGGAAAGGGGGTAATGCCGAGCATACCCAGAGCTTCCAGAATCTGCAGGCTGTATTCAAAACCCTTTTGTAGCCCAGCACAAGGCCCGCCTAAGGGGAAAAAAGAAAACACTTTTTGCTTCTTTATCTTATCCATGTCTGTATTTGCACCTTGACCATATATCAAATAGGTATCCCCTATGTATGTATTGTTTGTCTAGTGCGCCCAGAAGGCAATTAAATTTATAAACTTTGGGACTGAGCTGGTCTGTTGCCTTGATCACTCCGATCCCACATTTTTCTCAGTCTCTAATAATTCGCTACCCCAAGAAGGTTCCTGGGCTGGCTATGAGTCTGTAACGGACTAGGTTTATAACTAACGAGGAACTGGGGGCAGTCTAGCGGGCTGGCAGAGTTCTGTTTCACTGATGCGGGTGAACAGATCTCTCCCGCCGTTCAGGGTTGTGGGAAAGTGGGTATCCTTTTCCCCCCTTCTTGGTCTTCCTGTGCCCGTATGGACAGGGGTTAAAGGTGAAACCGTATCCAGCTGGCATTGCGTACCTGTTGGGGGAGCGCCGCGTCACAAATACACCCCAAGTCAGGCCCTCGAATGTCAATCTCATATCTATTTATCTACCAATCTATCTTATATCTATCTCTCATTTCTAGCATCTATCTATCTCATATCTATCTCCTATCTATATATCTATTTATCTCATATCTATCTATCTCCTATCTATTTATTTTTCCCATCTTCAAACCCCTTCTATCTCATATCATCTATTAATTTCCCTCTATCTCCTATCTATTCTCCTTTTTATCTATCTATCTATCTGTCTCCTATCTCCTTCATTTCCCATTATCTCTTCTATCCTTCTATCTATCTCAATTTTTCTTTTATTATTAAAATCTATCTATCTATATCATCTATCTCATATCTATCTATCTACATTCATATCTATTATCTTCTCATATCTACCTATCTATCTCATACTACTATCTATCTCATATCTATGTATCTTATCTATGTATTTATATCTATCCCTATCTATCTATTCATATTATCTATTAATAAACTCATAATTATTTTTATTATCTCCTATATCTATCTCATATCTATCTATCCATATCTATGTATCCCTATCTATCTATCCCATATCTATCTATCTATCACTACTATCTATCTATTTTTATATAAAAAAAAAGAAACAGAGAAGGGGCACAATTGAATTATGTTTGGGGCGGAGTTTTTGATAAAAATACAATTTTTCTCACCTCCTCATGTTGGCGTTAAAACCAGAGGCAAACTCTCAATCAGCATAAAAGCTCAGGTTTGAGCTCTTAAACCCCGGCAGCTCCGCAGTCCCGACTCCCAGTTTTTAAAAAAGCCCCCGTGGGAATAGATAAGTTAAATAGAAAAACTCGGGCAGTAGCGCTCAGAGGTATAGTGAGTCATGCCTAAAGGGGGGATCATGTTAGGGGTTTAAATTATTTAAAATTAATAAAAACCAATACAAAAATATAAAACTATAAACCCTACGCGTTTTGTAGCCGAATACGGCACTTTACAGGGGGGAACCCCTCAGGGTGCCCCTGAGAAGTGCCGGATTCGGCACGAAAAAGCGTAGGGTTTAGATTTTATATTTTGTATTGTTTTATTAATTTTTAAAAAAAAATTAAAACCCAACACTGACCAGCCCCAAAAGGGGTTTACTCACTTACTTGGCGCTACGGGAGAGTTTTTTTATTTAGACTGTATTATTTATCTATCTCATATCTTCTATCAATCTCATATCTTCTATCTATCTCAATCTATCTATCTATATCTTTTTTCTATTCATATCTATTAATTTTTTCAATCATCAGTTTTTTATTTCCTTTACAATATTCAGACCCCAGACCCCGTATTTTAGTGTCTGTAGGGAAAATACCCACCCAAAGCATATAAAATATGGCCAGAAATGAATTACTTTTGCACAGTGATTTGGTTTGCAGAACGTAAACACATGGAGCTTAGGATATGACATGTTCCATACAACGACAGTGTATTTACCTGTTCTGCAGTGAATCAGATCCTGCAGAAATGTTCAATCTCACATTAAACAAT